>OVBA01009686.1:0-10137 GCA_900406435.1 Lepidium aucheri | reverse complement strand
TATATATATATATATATATATATATGAGAATGTCAAAGGACATGCGGTTAGGAACATCACAAACAAAGATAGAAGACTATAGAATTCATTAAACAACCCACTAGGCCACTGCCACATGTATAAACAAGTCATAGACTTAGTTATACATTGAGTGTTTTTACATAGAAACTCAAACTAAATTCACTGCCAGAATCAACAAAATGCACAATATCAGGAGAAGACTTGTCATTAATTCAGACAATACATCTTATATGGTGTCATATATATATTATGCACACAATTGAAAAGGGTTAAAAACTGTGAAATCGATATCCAATTAGACAAGAAATGTAGCTTATGTGACCAATAACAATGTAAAAATCATCTAATCATCCAACCTTTAAAATCAAGCATCAAACTTTGGATCCAACAAATCAATCAAATTAAGAACCAGTACAAAAACTCCCAAACAGTTTACAATACAGTTTTTGGATCAATAATCTCACAATGTACGATCTAACTTAACTAAACCAAAGACTCTCGATCTATGTTACCATTAACACAAGCTAATCTCTCAACAAATCTATCAGAAGTGCATTGCAATAGTGGATATAAACCAAATCTCAAAATTGGACAATATACATATATATGGTTTCATATATACTGAAAGTGAACTAGAGATTATAAAGATTACTTAAACAACATATAGAACATATCACCACGTGTAGAAAATTTTCTGAATCACATGCAATATTAAATTTCGAAAAAAATTAAAGGTAAAATAAAAATCCAAATTTAGAAAGAAAATAAAATAAAAACACCAAGAACATATCTTGGCCACAAGACGTCTTCATAACAATGTTTAATCTTAAATTAATTTACAAATTATCTTCACAAGATAAACAACAAGATCTCACTTAATTTGAAGGAAACAATAAACCCTAGATTTGAAGTTTCTATATCTAGAAAGTAAATAAACAAAGAGGATAAGTACAGAACTCGAGTTAAAGCCAGAAGAGGAAAGTAACAGCTTACTTGTCACCGGAACAAGAGTTATAGTTTTTTCCGGAGTCAGAGACGACGAGAACAGCGACGGAAGATTCACAAAGAATCGAAAGTTGTCGAGCTTTTTCGATGAGACCATTGCGGCGTTTGGAGAAAGTGACTTGTCGACTACTTTTGTTCTCGATTCGCTTGATCTCGACTTTTCTTCTTCCCATAGCTTCTTTCTCCGACAGGAGTTTGTGCCCTAATTTAATCCTAATGTCTGAAGATGTTCAATCTTTTTATTTCTCACTCTTATGGAAAAATCTAGCAAATCCATGTCACTTTGGTTTTTTTTTTTTTTGGTTAAACGAGAGAAGAAAATAATAATAACTAGAAACGGTTGCGTTTTGAAACCTAGAGGGCACTTTTTTAGAATTTGACTTTTAATTTTATTCGGTTTAGACCGGTTTGAGTACGATCATCATCTCCACCAAACATAGAATTGGTTTTGAGCTTTTTTCTTTATATTATTCGTTCGGTGGTTTTAAGTTATTTTATCTCAATTCTTTGATATTGGTGAAGCTAAGGTTAATCGTTTCGGATAAGTCATCGGAATGTGAATTTGGTATAGCTCACTTACGGATTTCAATAAATTGTTTCACTTAATTAAAAATTACTATTTAAATCTTCGGAATTCGGATGATTAAGCCTTGATGATAATATCATCATGATATGCACGATAATGACTAGGACGTTGTTCTTTTCTCCATGTTTGGATGATTTATTTTCTTCATGAAGTTATGTTTTTCTGTGCGTTTGTATCATGAAGTTATTGGTGAAGAAACCACTTAACCCACAAAATAATGATTCGATCTCAAGGGTGAAGAAACACCAACTTTTGGTTGAATCTACACAAACAATGCTTGATAAATCCGAGACTATTATGGAATAGCTCGACCTTAGCAAGAACAGAGAGTCTAGATTGGAATAGTCAAAGGAAAGCATCACAATATGTTGGAGTTTGTGTGCCAAGGAAATCTTGTATCTAAGAACTATTCAACTAAATTTTTAAGAGAAAATGAACCAAAAACAAGTAAAGAGTTTGGGTGGAGATTTAGAAGTTTTTTGGGTAGGAGAAGGCTGCCATAAGGCAGCCTCTTACACGAACTCAACTCCTAAAAACTACATCTTAAACTACTTGCTCAAACATAAAAAATTGAGAGAGTTTTGCAACACTTCTTTGTATTAATTTTTGGATGTGGATAATTTACAAAGAGAGATATAAGCTCTATTTATAGAGTTTACAATGTGAAGGTTCAGCTGAAAATAAACCCTAGTTGGTGAGCAAGACAGCCGTTGGTGAGGAGAGAGGGATTGTGGTCCCAAAGCTTGAAAGTGACATCTCCTTAGCCTTAACTTAGTATAAAAGAGAGTCACATGTCTTCATAAGCTTCCAACGGTCATATGGCTTCTATTTAGTCTCTAATTAAGTCATAAAAGCCTTAGATAATATCTCATTTGATCAGAATCAACATTTGGAATGATTTGAGAAACGTTGACTTTTTCCGAATGCTTTCCTTTGGCCTTTTCTTGCCCTTTTGATGATTTAGTGACCCTTATGGGTCTTTGGTGGCCATTTTTCTCCTTCTTGGAGGTCTTTGGGGTGGCCTTCGGCCTTGTCTTGATGACTTTGGCCTTGACTCCCCTCATTTTCTTCTTCTTGACCTTAAAGGTATTCGGCCTCTTTGGCCTCATCCTCTTGTCTCTTTCATACAGTCTAATACCTTCCCCAAGCTTGGTCGGCGAGACGCTCAAGGCCAAAAGCCTAAGGACCAAAGGTCAAGCTTGCCAACCGACAAACTACCTCACTAAAAACCCTAGAGAGAAAACCATGTGGGACAAAACTCTACTAGGGGAAAAAGAGTATAGCTCATCAGTGGTTTGATGATGCTTGACCCCGGTTTTTGAAAATTTCATTTGAACCGGCGCCTTTTTCTTCCAAGTGATTCCTTGATTTAGTCCTTCTTGACTTTGTTTCTCTTCTTATGATCCTCTTGTTTCATCTAGTGCTCCTTGTGAGAATATCCACACATTTCTCCTTCTCTTTTGAACCTTCATCATGAGATTCAAAGAGAAATTTTAAAGTATATGTTGTGGGGGTTTAAGAAACACTTAAATGAGGGTTTAGAGAAACCAAATGAGAGGATTCAAAGTATTATATATGGACTTAAGTATTTAACAAATTAAAATTTGAAAAGGTTTAGAGTTTAGCCTTTTTGGAGATCTTTGAAGAGTTTTGAGAGCTTTGGAGCATATTTGCACACGCCTTTGGTATGGATTCAAAGCCTTCCACCAACTAGCATCTCTACTTTGACCTTCCACCTTAGTCACCTACGGATCCACTCTCTTTAGGTCAGCTTTTTCTGGTCTGCTTCTTCTACTCTTTCCGAGTTGAGCTAGGTTGGAAAAGTGAAGTCAAAAGCTTGGTGGCCCTCTTGATCAAATACCAAGCTCTTTGTTGCGTCTTCTTCTAGCTTCATTTGAAGCCTTTTTAGTGTTTGGATGCAGCCACGAACTGACCTTCAGCCCGCCTGAATTACTGCACAACTTGCCACTTCTTCTTTGAGATAATAAGCGAGCTTTCTCACCATTTTAAACTCGGACCTGTTTTAGACTTTAACACATTCTAAGAATAAGAGATGGTGAGAGATTAGAGTATAAGTAACAGATAATAAGAGAGAATAAGTAATCAAGAGAATATAAAATAGAGAGAATAGTGAGTATGAGCGGAAGAATGGAGAATGGGAGAATAAGATATTTTCGCTCAAGAGTTCATGTGGACAGAGATTTTCTCTCCGTTTTCTTGAGTTTTGTGGAGGCATTAGCTATCAAATACCAAGCCTAGAACATCTTAGAAAACAAGAATTTGGTGCTTTAATGGCTGGTCTAAATTATGGAGCAATGGACAATTAATTTATCCATGGTGACAAGAATGAACTCACGAAAATTCATGAGTTTTTAGGGAGCATTAGCTCCTAAATACCTAGCCAAGAACACCTTATAATAACAAGAACTTGATGTTTAATGGCTGGAACAAACTATGGACCGATGAACAACTTATTTATCCACCGGCTAATAATTTGAAATTTGAATTCACAGAATAACCAATGGAAAATTGTTTTCACGTGAATTTTAATTAAAAAGGGCCACAAAATAACACAAAAATTAGTGTCTTCCATGGTTAAACAAATACATTTCAACCTCACAAAATAATCCATTTTCAAGGATTTTCATGAGTCTTTTGAAATTTAAAAAGAAAAGACAATTAGCCTAAGACCTTCTCCATTTGAGATAAGCTAATATCCATTGACAAAGCTTAGAGGTGAAGTCATTAGAACTAAAAACAAGAACTTCATTCTTGTCCTCTTCTTTTGATTCATTGGACAAGATCAAGAACACAAAAAGCAAAAACAAAATGAGACTCGGGTTTTGAGGGGGACCAATCATCTTATGCTCTGATACCATGTTAGTTTTTATAAGAGTAAGCTCAACATAAACCGTGGAGACTTCATTTGGTGAAAGAAACCACTTAACCCACAAAATAATGACTCGATCTCAAGGGTGAAGAAACACCAACTTGTGGTTGAATCTACACAAACAATACTTGATAAATCCGAGACTATTATGGAATAGCTCGGCCTTAGCAAGAACAGAGAGTCTAGGTAGGAATAGTCCAAGCAAAGCATCACAACACGTTGGAGTTTGTGTGTCAAGGAAATCTTACATCTAAGAACCATTCAACTAGATCTTTCAGAGAAAATGAACCAAAAACAAGAGAAGTGTTTGGGTGGAGATTTAGAAGTGTTTTGGGTAGGAGAGGGCTGTCATAAGGCAGCCTTTTACACGAACTCAACTCCTAAAAACTACATCTTAAATTACTTGCTTAAACATAAAAAATTGAGAGAGTTTTGCAACACTTCTTTGTATTGATTTTTGGATGTGAATAATTTACAAAGGGAGATAAAAGCTCTATTTATAGAGTTTACAATGTGAAGGTTCAGCTGAAAATAAACCCTAGTTGGTGAGCAAGAGAGTCGTTGGTGAGGAGAGAGAGATTGTGGTCCCAAAGCTTGAAAGTGACATCTCTTTAGCCTTGAACTTAGCATAAAAGAGAGTCACAGTCTTCATAAGCTTCCAACGGTCATATGGCTTCTGTTTAGTCTCTAATTAAGTCATAAAAGTCTTAGATAATATCCCATTTGATCAGAATCAACATTTGGAATAATTTGAGACACGTTGACTTTTCCTGAATGCTTTCCTTTGGCCTTTTCTTGCCCTTTTGATGATTTGGTGACCCTTATGGTCCTTGGTGGCCATTTTCTCCTTCTTGGAGGTCCGTGGGGTGGTCTTAGGTCTTGTCTTGATGACTTTGGCCTTGACTCCCCTCATTTTTTTCTTCTTTACCTTAAAGGTATTCGGCCTCTTTGATTTCATCCTCTTGTCTTTTTCATACAGTTTAATACAAGATGCATTGACAACTTTAACAAAACTGTGAGTCGGACAACGACTTGACACATTTTGTTGGATTCCTTGGCTCAAAGAGAAACTCTTGTGTTAGCTCAATCTAGATTTCTAATGATTACTGGTATCTAAAGTTTTTAATTTTTGTGTAATAGGCGAATTTTCAAGTTACTTTTCAGTTCTTGTCTTATTGAAGTGAGTTTAATCACTGGCGTGCACATCAAATATATTTTTTGAAAGATCTTCCTTACTAAGTCATTCGATGAGAACACGTGTATATTATCATGTGACACATGTTATATTAAGTTGGCTGAGCTAGTAGTTCTAATCCCTGGAATTTTATTACATCGTACTATAGATTAAAAGTTAAACATTTGGAGTTAAAGTTTAAGCTATGAATCAAAGGTCTCGATAGTATTAATTTTGGTAATGTCCATTAAGTGTCAAAGTCATTGAATGTTATCAAATCAATTGCTGGAAAAGATATATGTATTCCTCCTTTCGATTTTGATTTTGTACAATAATTAGATTAACAAAATCAAATTTATATCTCAAAAAATTTTTAAACTCCAAACAATATTGCATGAAATTACATGATAGCTTAAAATCGAATTCTAACAATAAAAACTACAAGAACATTAGATACTTCATCAAAACCACTTTCTTGTTTTTAATAGTAAATTAAAGTACTAAAACTAAGATAGGCACATGCATTCAGTTTTCGGTTTGGTTCTTTTGCTTTTTGATTCCCAAAAGTAGTATCCAATGAATACTTATTATAATTCGGTTCGGTTTGGTTTCGGTTCTAGTTTTTCGGTTCTTAACTTTTGGTAACCAATGAATACATATTCAAATTTGATATGATTTGAGATTGGATACCTCTATTTAATTTTTTTAAAAATCAAAAAAATCTTAGAAAAACCATAATTATAATTATAATTTAAAAAATTGCTTATTTATGTTTTTAAAGTAATTTTGTTTCAAATTTGGATTTATAATTATAATTTTAGATATTTAGATTATTAAATTCTATGTAAATAATTATTTTAAAATAAATAATTATGTTTCGGTTCTTTCGGGGAACTATTTGGTTCTTGGTTTTGTACCTATTATGTTTCTGTTCTTGAATTTAGGAACTATTCAATTGTTTAGCCAATTTTAGTTCAGTTCGGTTTCTTGTATTTCGGATTGATTTGGTTCACTATTTTGATTTCAGTTATTATGTCCAGGCCTGAACTAGGATATATATATATATAATATGAAACTACAAAATGAAATTGGCGAGCTTTCGCCTCTAGATGAGATGCGAACATAATGGTACTTCTGCTTTCTAGATATATATATATATATATATAAGGTACTTCACGCACGTTATTTTCCAAGAACTACATTATTAGCAGCACCAGTTAGACCTTTTTTTTCTTATGGATGGAAATCACTCCAATATGGTAGTCAATTACTGGATAAAGGTCTCTTGCGACAAATTGGAAATGGTAATGATACATCAATAGGACTCCATGCGTGGTTGCCATTGAATCCTTCAAGACCTGTGAAATTGTTTCCGCCTTACCGACCAACAACTCATGTCTCTGAGTTAATGCACACTAACTGTCAACAATGGGATGACAACAAATTACGACGAATGGTTTCTCTGAAAGATCATAGCTACATTAAACAAATATATATCCCACAAGTATTCAGACAGATAAATATATATGGCAATACACTCCATCGGGTATGTATACAGTACGCTCAGGATACCGGATGGCACAATCCATCTTCCTCACCTCCTACACCACCACTAGTGAATGCTCCGGACACAACGACCATGCTATGGAAAGTACCTATACCATCTAAATCGCAACATTTCTTATGGTGACTTTGCTCTGGTGCTTTGGCAACAACAGATAACCTCCAGAAAAGATAGCTAAATCCACCAATGCATTGTGCTCGATGATGTGAATAGTTTGAATCTGTTGACCATCTTTTTTTCTTGTGCCCCTATGCGATAACTTTATGAAGATGCTCAGGATTGCCTCATCAACAACTAACCAATTTTCACACTACCTTCTATGACCGAAATCGATCTCTAATGGAAATTGTAATTATTAGAGATCTTCCAAATCATGTCTGGTTAACACCATGGTTTCTACTTTGGGGAATATGGAAAGCAAGGAACTATCTTCAGTTTTCTAACCCCGTCTACTCCGTTCCTGAAACATGGGACTGGGTTATGAATGATATTGCAGAATGGGAAACTTCTAGTACTAATAACATAGACAAACCACTACATCAATGTGTAACAGATGATAATCATTAATCAATAAAATCCATGACGTTAAAGAAAAAATGAGATGCAGAACTTAAAGGAATACAAAGAGACTTCCTTATTAGTGATGCAGGTTCGATCTTATTTAGATTAACTCTTTATAATGTTTTATTTTAACTCATTACTCATCTGAACTAGAACCTTTTGGATCGCGAGAAAATTTGTACAGTTGTGATGAGAACACCCAAAATCTAATGTAACTGGCAAATTCGGCTAGAAAATCTAATTTCGAAACTGTTGAGACTAAATCTGCATTAACTAAACCCTTTGTGGCCCAAAGCTTTGTAGTCCAAAGCTCGACATTGTCTTTAAGTTCTAACCGCTGTTGCATGTCCTATTTCTGCCACGTAAATATATATATTAAAACAAAATCAATAAACGTGGAAAAAGGACGAAATATCTGATTTGTTTCCCCTAAATTTGTTTTTGATTTTCCACTTATAGCAAAAAGTTCAAATTCATGATGCAACTCATTAACTAGGTCACATAAACCATCAGACGAAGGTAAATACAACAATGATCAATAACTTCATCTTAAAAGAGCTTCATCGGTTTTTTCTTCTTCTTAAGGTTTCTTTCTTACAATACTTAAAACTCCGATTATCCTATCTTTCTTTTGGTTTGTTACCAAACGGGAGATCCGGGAAGAATTCCATTTCGGTAGCAGGTTTCTAAATACGCTGCTTGCCCGAACCAAGGACCTTCACANACCTTCAACAAAAGGGTACCTGTACCCGAAACCGACACAGGTGGGTAGGTAGAGAATACCTAGGGGCGCGAGACAACTCTCTCTAAGGAACTCGGCTTTAATCAATTCACTTCGTGGATAAACTTCTCCCTTCCGTGACACATCAGATTTCCTTTTCCAAAGCAGAGAAGGCTTTCCCCATCAAATTTCTTTCTTTTACAGCTCCTTAATAATCAACAACAAATTAATCTATTTTAACAAAAAACATTAACAAAAAACATATATTATTTATAAGTATAATTATAAGAAGAAGAATAAATTGTGAGGTTTACTCAAATATGTGTTTTATCTAGCTCTAAGCATAAAACCTGCTACCCAAAACCAGAACCAAACTCAACAAAAAACTTAAATGAATCATAAATCTACGTACTTACCAAACCTAAACCCAAACACAAACCAAGAACTGAGTGAGTTCACTATATATATTTTTTCTTAAATTTTGACATTTTAGTTTTATCAATCCAATTCTTTCAACAACTCCATGTGAAAAAAACATTTACTTCCATTTCTTTTTCTACAGCTCCTTATTGATATTAAACAAAAAATCACATTTATATAAAAAATTAAGATATATATATATATATGTGTGTGTGTATTATATGTATATTTTCTTTGTGTTTCAAAAAAAATGTATATTTTCTTTTTGGAAATGGAACTGTGTATTAGCTTCTACAAGCATAAGAGTTTATGTCTAAAATTTGTCACCTGGCTAGTCAGGAGCTTGTTCTCTTCTGTAAGCAACATCTCCTGTTTAGACATGATCATAATTTCGTTAGTTTCTAACAAGCATCCTCATCCAGATTAAGTAATTCATTTAAGAAGAAAAATCGAAATTATGAAGAGCATAAGTATGTAACTAATAAGGGTTTCATCTAAATAAGGCCAAATGATCAGGAACTAAGACAAGAACTTAAGGTATATAACTTGGTTTATATCTGCAGACTCCAAAGTTAGCTTTGGTATCAAATCAAAACCAATTTATACTAACAAAAGCAAAGAAAAAAAGAACCTTTTCTTGAAGGAACTTCACATACTCCATGGTTAGCTCAGTCTACAAACAAGACATTAAGGATTAATTATGTCAAAAGACTGATTTGAAAGATTATTTGGAAAATAATTCATCAATTAGTAAGAGCTAGGATTGATAACCTTCCTGGCTCTAGTTACAGACAGAGCAATCTCGAGCCGTTCCTCCAGAGAAACTAGAGAATCTACACTTACATTATCGACATTTGGGTCTTCAAGTTTGCTATATTCATAAGTTGCCAAAAGAGAGAATGTATGTTTTTTTATCAGAAGAAGAGGGAGTTAAAGGTGTTTTAGAACTAACCTTTGGACTGTTTCTAGTAACTCTTTGTGTGGAAGATAATTCCGAGATTTCTTCGCAAGATCCTGTACATTGATAAAACAATGAGAAAGGCAGGAAAAACTGTGACATTATTGAGAATAAACAAGAAACACAATAACTGTAACTTTTGAGTAGTATTAAGTCCAGTACACGCGATGTTCAAAATATTGAGTCATCGATCTGAGCCATGACCATCGCTTTTGTGCCTTCATTACATCAAAAACC
>OVBA01009684.1:0-10138 GCA_900406435.1 Lepidium aucheri | reverse complement strand
GAACTTAAACTTCCAATTTAGAGCCTTGAGATGCATCAATACCTTCCTTCTTCACGTTTAGCATGATCCAAAAGTGTGTGCTTGGTAAAACCCTCTCAAAAGTTANGAAAATTAAGCTGCCCACAAAGAACTTAAACCGAGTAAGTGGTAAAGGTGAAGCGGCTGGAAGGATGCGTAAACCCGTAGCCTTTCACGTCCATGTATATCCGCTAACTTACTCCATATGCGGGTTGGTGGAGCAACTTGGAAAGATGTGTAAACCCGTAGACTTTCATGTTTGTGTAAGCCAACTTCGGAAAAGCCAAAATGGCACATAAAAAGAAAAGAAAAAGAAAAAGAAAAAGAAAAGAAAGAATGAATAATCGGGTAGCAAAATTTTAAAATGAGAGGGAACCATTTAAGTTGAAAAATGATCATGCTAAGCCTAGGGAAGTCGAAACATGTACTTGTTGGCCTCTAATCTCTTTTGAGGACCGCACCAAAAAGAAATAAGGAATTAGACTTGTACCTTTAGAGACCAGCTTAGGTTATAGGAATCCATAGGTTGAATGCTATGTTTAAGGATGATTACATTGCGGTTTCCAAAATGATAAAGCCCACATGTGGATTACGGTTTAGGTTAAGCAAGTTGTTCGTTAGGCAAGATGTCCCCACTTTGTGTGCATCTTTTCCACCTTAGGTCATTGCACTTGCTTGAGGCCAAGCAAGATCTAAGTTTATGGGAGCTGATGTGTGTGATTTTTGATGGTTTTAGAGCCTTGTTTTCGGTAGTTTTGCATACGTTTAGCTACATTTTCCTTGCACTTAGGTCTGTTTAGGTTAGTTTTTCACTTTTTGTATTTGATTTTGGAGTTTGGAGTTTTATCTAGGAAAAAAAACAAAAAGGAGCTAAAACTGGAGCTAAGGACAATTGGATCAGCTGTTAGGAGGAAAAGATCGTGCAAACTCGGATCGCTACCTCGTGGATCCCAAGGCGAGGACTGCTCAAAATGCTCAAGAGAATACACCTCAGTCACCAGCCTTGACCTGTCTGCAATGAGGGAAAATCAATCTATTACACTCGGACCTTTCACTCAGTCCAACCCCCGAGGAAAAAGACAAGAACCACTCTTTGGTGCCCAAGCTCGCGCAAGGACTCTGAGGGCAAGATTCCTGGTTGAATGACTTAGATCGGTTTGACCATTAGGATTATGCAAATGACCCTAT
This sequence comes from Lepidium aucheri, assembly GCA_900406435.1. NCBI lineage: Eukaryota > Viridiplantae > Streptophyta > Magnoliopsida > Brassicales > Brassicaceae > Lepidium > Lepidium aucheri. Next base: position 8,932 of record OVBA01009684.1, on the reverse strand, counting down.
AAATACCCTATAATCACTTTCTTATCATTTTTATCTGATGTTTAGCTGAAAAACTCTCTCTATTTTTATTGTTGCTTTCATTGTTGCTTGTTTAAGGTACTTTTTATGTTTATGCTTTTAATGGAATGAATTAAGTTTGATCTTCATCTTTACTTTCTGCTCTTTATTTTTATGTTCTTTATGATTATGCAAGTTAGATCTCCCTCACTCCTCCGCTCTCAACCGATGAGGCTCGAGTAGATCCTTGTGGATCTTAAGGATAGGGAGATCAGAGGTGAATCCATCGATTCGCTCGCTGTGCTAAACATGATCTAAATCCGATCTCTTCTCACATGGCTAGGCTTAATGCTGATCTCTCTCTGATCAAGAGATATTTGATTTGGGCCGCGACCTAAGGCTAGCACCGAAGGAAACGAAAATTAAGTGCCATGTGAGTGATGGTTTGATCCACCGAAGAGAGGTCTATTATGTGGGTCAACCATTATATGTATTGGGCTGAACTTAAAGCTTCTAATTTGGTATTATCGTGGCTAGCGCCGTAATGGATCAAACAATTTGGTTAGGGATCTTCGCCGTGAGAACGGGCTGATATAACCTCATCCCGGTGTAGGGGTTGCTCAATATAGTGCGGTGAGGTCGGATCGGCGATTTTACTGCCGATCAAACCCTCCATATCCTTTAGGTCTACGCTTTTAACCTTAATTCCATCTATTGCAATTGTTATACTCTGTTTTTGATGCATTTCTCTGTTTTGAACTTTTAAATTATGTTTCTATTTTGTCTTTTAGCTTATTTTGTCATATTGTCTAAATTGCAAGCTCATTTGAAATCATAGCCTATCTTTGTGACAGATTGATAGGTTGCTTGAACTAAGGCCTAGTAGTAGATTGTTTGTTTACAAGCAATTTCTGAGTATTGGTTCGACACAAATCCATTTACCTACCCACTATACTCAATGATTTGATCTTGAGGAAGTTAAAATCTTTTTATCAAGGTGCCTATCTTAGCTACATGTAGAGAAATCTTTATTTGGGGCAAGAGATTGGATTCCTTATGAGATTGCTAGCCTTTAGAGGGTCTGATCTTGATGTTCACCCGATCCAATTTGCGCTACTAGGGTAGGTTTGGAGTTTCTTCGGGTGAATGTTCTTGATCGCGAGATCGACATGATCGAACCATCATTTCCTCACTTAAGATCATTCCCCAATGCGGGTTGTTAAGAACTTGAGTCCCTTCATAGTTATACATCAATCATCAACCTTATTCCTCCTTATCCAACTCTTTATTTGCTAATTTTTAGTTCCAATTCTGTTTGCTTTTTCATACTCTATTTTTGAATTAGGTTTTATCTTATTATCGTGCTATTTTGTCTTGTTATCATGCACTAGGTTGGTAGGTTTGTGACAGAATTCTTATCCAACATTTGAACTTGAACTAGATGGGTGGTTAGTCCATATTGCTTGTCAATATTCCGTATATTGGTTCGACACATACCCATCACTTACAACTCATCTATACTACCATGATTTGATAAAAAGAAACTGCAAAACTTGTTTTATCAAATAGGTGCCATTGCCAGATCGAAATTGCTTGATTTCATTTAAGAAATTTCTCTGTTTAGGATCAAGTTCGCCTTTTTCTTGTGTTAAATCGTTTGCTTGTGCTTCAAAACTTGGATCTTCAACGACCAAGCTCATATCTTACTGATAAAGTCGTTGCATTTGCTGCATTTATAGGCCTCGCGGGAAATCCTTAAAGGCCAAACTCCAGTATAGGCAACACCAAATTCTACTCAAAGGGTATACTCGCTGTCTAGCCTCGAGCTTAGGCAACTATGCCTCCCTCGATTCAAGTCCTTGTTATGCCTACTTCATCACCAGACAAGTATACAGATCAGGACCACTCTGACGTCCCTGAATACTACACCCCACGGATGATAGGAGCAGCTGATGCACCAACAACATATTCTCCATGGTACAAAATAAACCCACCACCCGTACCCAATTAGACCTTCGAAATAAAGGGCAGCCTCAATGCTATAGTGCAGAGCATAAAATTCCACAGATTGCAATATGAGTATCCGCTTGACCACCTTGATGAGTTTGAAAGGTTGTGCGGAACAACCCAAATAGTTGGACTTAGTAATTGTGAACTCAAACTATGTTTATTCCCGTTTTCCCTCAGAATTGGGAAAACGCCTCTCTCCCGGCCAGATCACATCATGGATCGAGTGCAAGAAGGCTTTCTTGAAAAAGTTATATTCCCCTTCCCGTACCGCAAAGCTCCGTACAACAATCTTTCATTTTTCCCAAAGCGGTCTGAAAGTCTCCCTCAAGCATGGGACCATTTCAAGGATTACGTCTCTCAATGTCTGCATCATGGCTACACCATCAAGTCCTTACTCAGCACATTCTACCAAGGCATTCGGTCGAGGTATCAAACATTACTCGATACCATAAGCAATGGCAACTATATGCACAAAGATATAACTATCAGATGGGAGCTTATTACAAACTGTGCCCAAGCCCAAGAACAATATAATGAATGTGATGCAACTAGTAGAGTCTATTCTACCGACTCAGCCCCAACATGCAAAATGGAAATCCGTATAATGAATGCCAAAAAGGACATGTTGCTAAGGACTCGACCAGAACCAATTCCTATCAAGGAAGAGACCAGAATTGAAGAGGTCAATTTTCTTCAACAAACCGACACTCCATCCTTCTCACAACCAATTGTAATGGATATGTTAAAAGAGATACTGAGAGGAGAAAAGGTTGCGGCTGTCGAGCTCACACAAAAATTTGCTGAGATTAACAATCGAATTGATAGAAATTATTCATACATTCAACCGTAAGATCGAGGACATTGACACATAACTTCAGCAGGTCGAACAAAACCAAGCCACTCCTTTGCCTTCTCTACATTCAGACAAAGGCCTCACTAGTTCACCTCGTGCCAACAACGAGGCGTCCTCCAGTACTTCTGAACACAACAAGGGATAGAAGATTGTTACTAGTGCTTCAAAGATTGCTGATACTGAGGACAGTATAAACAACGAGGGGGAGATGGTTCATGTACAGAGAACACCAATCAGTTAAGATCAGTGAAGTCACTCGATAGTCTGCCTGGTGCTTCTACAGAACGAGGGCATAATGCTATAGCAAGGACGCTGCTAGATAAAATTTCCTCAGCTTGCCTCGCTGCTTCCGAGGCGACACCGCGAGCTAAAGTTCTGGCAGAATAATCACATTACAAAAATCGACTTCATTCATTAAACCTCGCTTACCCTTTCCTAAGAGGTTTAAAAAGGATATTGCTTAGAGATTTTAGACTCTATTCTTCAAACAAATTAAAAACATCAAGCTTAAAATTCCGGTAGTGGATGTTTATATGTTGATGTCGTCTTACCACAAGTTTCTTAAGGATGCGGCAAAAGAAACACCAAGGAGATCGAGGGAGAAGTGGTGCTAACACATGAGGTCAGCGCAATCATCCTAAGAAAGGAAACACCCAAAAAATAGCCGATCCTGGTTACTTTACCATCTCTTGCTTGCTTGGAACGATATCCTTTTGCAATTGCTTATGAGATCTGGGAGCTTCATTAAGCCTTATGCCTCTCTCGGTTGCACAAAGACTAGGATTCAGAACTTTCAAAGCATGCAAGATTTCATTGATACTTGCAGATTGATCTAAGAAGATACCACATGGAATGCTTGAAGATTTACCGGTTGATGTGGGAGGAGTGCAAATACCGATAGATTTTGTTGTGCTCGAAATGGATCAAGAACCAAAGGATCATTTTCTCTTTGGTAGGCCTTTCCTAGCTACAGCCGAAGCTTTGATTAATGTGAGAAATGGAACAATATAACTGAATTTGGGCAAAGATATTAAAATGAAGTTCCACATTGAGGATGTAATGAGGAAGCCCACCACAGAGACCCAAGCATTATGGATCCAGGAGATAGATGATCTAAGAGACAAGCTGCACGAGGAATTACTCACGAAGGACCATTTACAAAATGTGTTGACCACATCGGTTCAAGATGGGAATCAGCGAATCGAAGCTGAGTTTTGTAGGAAGCTTTTGGATGTTTATCAACAAGCAAAAAAGCTCAGTTGTGATTGAGGAACTGGTAGGGTTGGGTACTAGGGGTGAACAAGCAGTCAAAGGGATCCCAAGTCATTGGCAAAAAGGAATCGCTGAATCAGACGTGCACTAGGCCATGCACCTCGCAGCAAGCAACGTTGAGGGAACCTTAACAAAAGTTCAAGAAGATTGGTTGAACTAAAGGCACCAAAAGTGGAAATGAAAACGCTTTCCACTGGGGTAAGGTACATTAAGGGAATTTCACCTAGCTTTTGCACGCATAGAATTCACATAGAAGATGAATCTCACTCTAGCATAGAGCCCCAAAGGAGGTTGAACCCTAATCTTAAAGAGGTAGTCAAAAAAGAAATCCTCAAGTTGCTTGATGTGGATGTAATATATCCCATATCCGATAGCAAATAGGTCTCCCCTATACATTGTGTTCCCAAAAAGGGAGGTATCAGTGTGGTTAAAATGAAACAAACAAAATGATACCAACTAGAACCATTACGGGGCATAGGATGTGTATAGACTATAGGAAACTCAACTCATCTAGTAGGAAAGATCATTTCCCATTGCCTTTCATTTATCAAATAGTAGAACGTCTAGCAATACAAGTATTATTGCTTTCTAGATGGGTATAGTGGATTCTTTCAAATCCCTATACACCTAGATGATCAACAAAAACGACATTTACTTGCCCTTATGGCACTTTTACTTATAAACGAATGTAATTTGGTCTTTACAATGCTCGTGCAACTTTCCAACGTTGAATGATGCCTATATTTTCAGACTTAATCGAGGAGATGGTAGAAGTCTTTATGGATGACTTCTCCGTCTATGGCTCTTCCTTCTCCTCTTGTTAAATTTGTGCAGGATATTAAGCAGCTGCGTGGAGACCAACTTGGTGCTAAATTCGTAGAAATACCATTTCATGGTCAAGGAGGGAATTGTTTTGGGGCATAAGATCTCCGAGAAGGGTATTGAGGTTGATCAAGCCAAGATATATGTAATGGTTCAGATGCAACCTCCAAAGATGGTAAAGGACATTAGAAGCTTCTTGGGTCATGCCGGGTTCTTGATTTGTGTGATTTTTGATGGTTTTAGAGTCCCCTGATCAAGAGAGATCTGATTTGGGCATAAACCTAAAGCTAGCGTTAAGGGAATCGGAGACCAAGAGCCATGTGAGTGATGGTTTTATCCACCGAGGAGAGATCTAGTATTGTGGATCGACTATTAGATGTTTTGGGCTGAACTTTAAGCTTCCAATCCGGCATGATCGTGGCTAGCACCGTAATGGATCCGCCTGATTGGAAAGGGATCTTCACCGTGAGAACAGGTTTATCTAGCTTGTCCAGGTTTAGGGATTGCCTTATATAGCTTGGCACGGTTGGATCGGCGAGTTTACCGCCGATCAATCACATCCTATCCTCTAGATTCATGCTTTTTATCTTAGATTTACTTATTGCCATTTTCTTGCTCTGTTTGTTGATCATTTCTCTGTTTTGGTTGTCTATGTTCTGTTTTTGATTAGTCTTTTAGTCTATTTTTTCCTATTGGCTAGATTGTAAGCTCACTAGAAAACATAGTCTATCATTGTGACAGATTGATAGGTTTCCTGGACTAGGATATATTATTAGGTAGATTGATTGCAAGTAACTACTGAGTATTGATTCGACATCCACTTACTTACCACCGTGCTTCAATGATTTCATCACTTAGGCCAAAAACCTTGTTATCAAATTGGCGTCGTTGCCAAATTAGTTTTTACTTGTTCCAATTTATAATGTGCTAGTCTTCGGATCAGGTTTATTGTCATTACTATTCAAACTTGTATGTGTTTCACTTAGCTTAGATCTCTAAGGACCAAGATCAAATCCTATTGACGAGTTGTTGTTTCTGTCCTTATAGGCCTCGCAGGTACTCCTCGACAGTCTGACCCGAGGGCATCAGAAACAACCTAACCTCAGCATTTGTACTCGTTCCCAGAACCTAAGTTCAAGGACATTGGTCATTCTTTTCCCCTGTCCTCGATATGGCTACATCATCAGCCGAAAAGTACATTGGTCAGGACACCTCCGACACTCTTGATGAGGCACAACCACGAACGATAGGAGCAGCGGATGAACCAAAGATATCTTATCCGCGGTATGGAATCACTCCACCGCCTGTGCTGAACCAGACCTTTGAGATCAAAGGAAGCCTCATTGTTATGGTCCAACGAGTCAAGTTTCTTAGACTTCAATGCGAGGGTCCTCTTGAGCACCTTGATGGTTTGAAAGGTTGTGTAGCACTACCCAAATAGACGGATTGAGCAATGATGCACTCATATTGCGGCTATTTCTGTTTTCACTTGGGGAGGAAGCACAGAACTGGGAGAAACATTTACCTCCCGGTCAGATCACATCTTGGGCCAAGTGCAAGAAGACATTCTTCAATAAGTTCTACTCGCCTTCTTGCAAAACAAAATTACGCACCCCAATTTTTCATTTCACTCAAAAGCGCTCAGAGAGCTTCACACACGCATGGGAAAGATTCAAAGACTATGTTGCTCAATGTCCTCACCATGCTTACACAACTGAGTCCTTACGTAGCACTTTCTAGATACGGCGTGCAACGGGAACTTTATGCACAAGGACATCACTACTGGATGGAACTTATTGGCAACCTCGCTCAAGCTTAAGAACAATACAATAAGGGTTATGCACACAGTGGAGCCTACTCTACGGACTCGGCCGCACTGAGTAAGGATGAAATCCGTATTATGAATGCTAAGATGGACCGTTTGCTGCGTAATAAACCGAAACCCGTACCAATCAAAGAAGAGGTGCGAGTAGAAGAGGTCAGTCTCTTGGAACAGACACCTTCTCCACCTATCTCCCAACCAGCCATAGTGGACATGTTGCAAGCGATTTTGCATGGATAGCAACGTGCAGCCAGAAAGCTCACGGAAAAGTTTTCCGAGATCAACAACCGATACACAAATCTTCATGATATGCTCTGGGACATGAATGCACGCGTGCAACAAGTGGAACAGAAACAAGTTACAAGCCTACCCAGTCCAACTTTACACTATGCCCTCGCATGCCCGCCTCGCCCAACCATTAAGGACCAGAACAGTTTTCCTTCCCTCCACTCGACACAGAAGGTGAGCTGTACTACCACGGAAGCTACTTATACTGGGGAAAGTATAGTCGAGGAAGGGGGCAACTCGAACACAGATTACTAATCAGCTCACGTCATCCTTAACCCTTGACGGTCTGCCTCGCAGAAAATGCGAACAAGGACATAACACTCCAAACCTCGCCATCATCATAACCGAGGATACTCAGCGAGTTAACTTGCTCCCACCTGTTTATCCTCGCATACCTTTTCCAAAGAGCCATAAAGAGTGCATTTCTGAGAAATATAAGACTGAACTCTTCAAGCGAATTAAAGAGATTGAGTTCCCAATCCCATTGGTTGATGCCTTTATGTTAACACCACCATATCATAAATTCCTCAAGGACTCAGTAAGGGAGAATACCAAGGAGATTGAAGGAGAAGTGAATCTAACACATGAGATTAGTGTAATTATCCTAAGAAAGGAAGTGCCCAAGAAATTAGCCGACCCCGGTACCTTTACTATCCCGTGCTCTCTTGGGATGCTATCCTTCAACAAATGTTTGTGTGATTTAGGAGCCTCGATAAGCCTCATGCCTGTTTCGGTTGCAAAAAGGTTGGGGTTTGAGATGTTTAAAGCATGTAAAATCTCATTGATTCTTGCCGACCAATCTAGGAGGATACCACATGGGATGCTTGAAGATTTGCCGGTTAACGTGGGAGGAATAAAAATCCCAACTTACTTTGTTGTACTGGAAATGGATCAAGAACCAAAAGACCCTCTGCTCTTTGGTAGACCCTTCTTGGCCACAGCCAGAGCTTTGATTGACGTGAGAAACGGGACCATAGAGCTTAACTTGGGAAAGGACATCAAATGAAGTTCCACATAGAGAGTGTATTACGAAAACCCACTATTGACAATCAAACATTTTGGATCCAAGAGACATATGACCTTGAGAATGAGTTGCTTGAGGAGCTGCTTACTAAAGATCAATTGCAAATGGTATTAACCGCACCGGTCCAAGATAAGTACTTACGGGTTAAAGCGGAACTCTATAAGGCACTCTTGGATACTTATCAACTACAAAGAAGTACTGTTGTGATTGAAGAGCTAGTGGAATCAGGAGACAAGGATAAGCAAGAAAGAGGGCTGGTCCAAACCCTCTCAACAACCCATGTATTAGATAAACACTCGGTCATGCACCTCGCTACTAAGGGGACCGAGGAGAGCATCGAGGGAACCCATGATGATTGGTCCGAGCTCAAGGCACCAAAAGTGGAGCTGAAGACACTTCCCGCAGGGCTAAGGTACGCTTTCTTAGGACCAAACTCTACGTATCTTATAATTGTTAATGATGCCCTGAATGATGATGAGCTTGAAATGTTGCTATCCGAACTCAAACGATTTAGAAGAGCCATAGGATATTCTCTTGATGATATTAAAGAAATCTCACCTAGTTTTTGTGTACATAGAATTCACTTAGAGGATGAATCTCACTCTAGTGTAAAGCCCCAAAGAAGATTAAATCCGAACCTTAAAGAATTTGTGAAAAAATAAATCCTTAAATTGCTTGATGCGGATGTAATCTACACCTGTTCATTGTGTCCCTAAAAAGGGAGGTATCACTGTGGTTAAAAAAGATAAAAATGAAATGATACCAACTAGAACTATAACGGGGCATAGGATGGGTATAGATTATAGACGGCTTAACTCATCTACTAGGAAAGATCACTTCCCAT
>OVBA01009683.1:0-10141 GCA_900406435.1 Lepidium aucheri | reverse complement strand
TTTTATGTGCCCTTTTGGCTTTTCCGAAGTTGGCTTACACAAACATGAAAGATTACGGGTTTACGCTTCCTTCCAAGTGCTCCACCTACCTGCATATGGAGTAATTAGCGGATATACATGGATATGAAAGGCTACAGGTTTACGCATCCTTCCAGCCGCTTCACCTTTACCACTTACTCGGTTTAAAATCTTTGCGGGCAGCTTTATTTTCCACTTAACTTTTTGAGAGGGATTTACCAAGCACACACTTTTGGATCATGCTGATTATAAAGAAGAAAGGTATTGATGCATCTCTAGGCTCTAAATTGGATGTTCAAGTCAGTTTTTGAAGGAATCAAACTAGACCTATTCAAAACACAACCCAAGCAAAGTTCACCAAGGCGATGATCCGCCCAAAAACTTTCCAAAACGGCTATCTACCAATCAAGAGCATTCACAATGGTTACTTAGCATAACTTATCAAGATTTTGCCCATTATCAAGATCATTCCCACAAAACAATTACGGATGCACGAATCCTAAGCGAATGCAACCTAAAGACAAAGCTAAATGGCTGCAACTACATGATCACTCTATTTTTTTTTTGATTTTCAAAATTTTTCAAATTTTTATGGTTTTTCTATGCCTTAAGTGCCATAAAATGCAACAAGCAAATGCACAAAGAAAAATCTAACCGGATTTTTACAACCTAGACGAATGCATGCAAAATAGAGAATAAGAATCACAAGAAATGATGTAAGAGTACTCTAGACCCCTCCCCCAAACTTAAATCACATAGTCCTTTGTGTGCATAGAATTTGGAGAGAGTTGTCTAGACAAACAAAACGAAAAACAACTAAAATTAAAAATGTATGTAAAACGGAGTTTGATACCTAAAACCCAAAAAAGTGAGCAGTTGAGGCGTTCATATCCTCAAGAGTGTGACTGTTAGGGTCTGGGTACCCTCTTGGAGCTATTCCTTCGCACGGTGCAACGTACAGCTGTCTGTCCGAGGACTCCTCGCGGTCATGATCGGCGAGGGATGCATGCGAGGGACCTTGCTGAGGCGTTTCCTCTTGTTCCATGCCGTGCTGCTGGCTTTTCTTCGCGGTACGCTTGTATACCCACGTCATGTCCATTGATTGGAGTTGCGGCTGCTCCTCTCATGCTTGGTGTCAGCTGTGACCTCCTTAAGTTGAATGCCTCCTCGCTGGTGGCGGTGAGTCATGAGTGCGAGGCTGAGGTCTATTCCTCTGAATGATGATTCTAATCCATCAATTGCTCTTCATATCCTCTTGCGCTCGCTCAGCCACTCCTCATTTTCCCTTGTAAGGCCTTTCACCTTCTTGAACAGCTACTTCCCTAACTTTTGAAGCTTCCCAATCTGCTTTTGGGCTTCTTTGGTTGATGTCCCTTGATTTTTCTCGGTGAACTCCTCAAAAAGGTAAGATTCTGGATCCACTTCTTCCTTATCTGTCTCCTTTTCTGCCTGCTGAGGTTGCTGTCCTCGCTTGTTTTCGCCTAGTAGAGCTGCAAGGGGTGGGGTGAAAGTCACGTTCTCCATCGTGGTCAGCAAAATATATTATGGGCATGGCAGAAATATCATGGCGCCTTTCTTCTCTGGATGGTCGAACTTATACATAACTCGCCCTTCAACCTCGCCTTTAGTAATGCGGCCTGTCCCTTGAAGATACCGCATGTCCATAAATTGGGGTGCAGCCCAATTGTAATCTTCATTGCTTAAGGGCACGCCCCTCGCTTCCAATATCGGAGCAACCACTCCACCGATGTAGATGTGCTTTGTCTTCCCGGACTTTCTCTCCGCTTGCATCATTGCTCTTCTGCGGTACGTGAGGAGAAGCTTTGCCAATACGAATGACATCCCGGAGTTCTCTTCATCTCCATAAATATGCAACCCACTCGGAGTAGTGCCAATAATCTCTTTCATCACCATAACCATCATGTGCATCTCCCTGAGGTTGATTGGCTAGGTGGAGGGCCTAGCGAAGATCACGTTAGCTATAGCTCTCCTTGCGTAGTTGATGGCGGGGTTGCGGATACAACTTCCCTTGCTTCGTGATGAATCATATGCCCCAGAACCTGACAGCATCTTCCATACCTCGTCGGTATCATTAGCACCAACATCCGGGTACGCCACATCTCCGAATTTGAACCCAAAAATCAAATCCAACTCCTTTAACGTCACCGTGTAAAGTTCTTTGTACACGATGAACATTATATACCCAGGTCCGTTCTTCTTAATCTGGGTTGTCGCAGACTTTGAGTAGACAAGAAGATCGATGGTGGCGAGGAATTGCAACGTCTCCTCAATGTAAGAGCTCGCCACACTATACATGCAAACCTTAATCCCAAGCGAGCTAAACATCCTATCCACATCCTCAGCGACACCCAATTTCCTCATGGTTCCAAAATGTGGGAAGTAAGTACCTTTGGTCCCCATCGCCTTCAATGCTTCATACACCTTGTCGGAGTCATTGGCCTCTCTTGCGGCCTTCCCTTTCTTCTCTGGCTCTCTTGCCTCGTAGGCCTTCCTCAGTTCTTTTTCTGAGTACCCGCTCCTCTTCAAATCATCTATGTTTATGTGGTACCTCGTTTACTTCTCCTTCTTTTCAGCCTTTTTCTTTGTCTCCTCCTCGCTCTCGTACTCGATGTCCATCGGTGAGGGCTGAGCATACTCAGTGCCCTCATCACTATCCTTGCTGCTAGATGGCGAGGCTATGTGCTTGCCTTTCCGCTTTGCCTGAGCCGATCTTCCTTCCCCGTAGACAAATCTCTAGTCCATTGGCTCAGCCGCCGATTTCCTCGCCATTCCTCTTATTGGGATTTTGATCCTCATCTGTACTCCTGGTTAATCCTCTTCTGATTGAAAGATTAATTGGTGAGGCCTGTTCTCGCGGTGGACCGGAGGTGAATCTTCCAACTCCGCCGCCCTTTCTCTCCTTCTAGCTCTCAATGCATCATTCATGAATTTGCTACGGAACTCCTTCACCTTTCTTTTATCTCCTGAAGACATGCTTGACAAGGTGTTTGATCGGAAAAACTCAAACTTTGAAAGATAGAGAGAAACTCGCCGGCGATGAGAAAGACTTTGTTTGCTTGAATGCTTGAAATCGGATGAGGGAGCTGATGAGGGACAAATGTTTATATAGGCGAGTGTTGCAGGTCTTTGAGGAGACAATCTAGGGAGAAGAAAGGAGACAATTTCGGCTCCCAAGTTGCTCGCCATTCATCCTCGATGTTAGCATCATCCCATCCGTTGATTTTGAATTTTGAATTCTTGATCAATCTTAGCCCTTGGATTGGTCCAACTTTGACTTGACCTCTCCTAGATTTTCGCCAAAGCTGTTAGTTCATGGGCCCCACTTAATGTTCTGGAACCGAATCAAATTTTGTCCTTATGTGCTCCTCGGCTAACCTCCTCGCTCATCCTCCTTGCTGCATACACCGAGGCCTTACTACCTATTTAGAAAAAACCCAAGTTTGAACTACTTTTGTTTCTTTCCCTTTGACTATTATGAGTTCTGACTAGCTCCTTGTTTGTGGTAATATCTAGAACCATAAACACTTAGCCACATTATCAAAATAGGTTCAATTCAAAGCATTTATACTATTAAGCTTCATGTTCAAAATTTCACTGAATACCAAGTTTATTTCAATTATAATGAGACATATTTGACTAGAAATTTCTACAAAAGGATACTAAGGTGTGCAAGTAGGTCCATGAGTGGTGTTCAAGGATTTGTGAACACTACTCGCACACCCTCCTTGGCCTAATTTCCTGAGGGGTCCTGGTTCTTTGCCAAATTTTCTCACTCCTCGCTTTGTTGCCTCCGAAGATTAGATGCANTCTACAAAAGGATACTAAGGTGTGCAAGTAGGTCCATGAGTGGTGTTCAAGGATTTGTGAACACTACTCGCACACCCTCCTTGGCCTAATTTCCTGAGGGGTCCTGGTTCTTTGCCAAATTTTCTCACTCCTCGCTTTGTTGCCTCCGAAGATTAGATGCAAGGCATGCTCGCTCTTGGCTTAATGAGGGCATTACTTCCTCTAATTTTCCAAGAGTGCAGCCAAGGCTCCTTCAACTTGGGATGTAGATCAAAATTCCAAATACCCAATAGCAACAACAATAAACTAGCAAAAATTGTTCTCAAAATAAAACAAGACCAAATCAACCGTAAACAAAATTAAAAAGAGTTTTCAAGAGTAAAGGATAGACATGGGATTCCCTCCCAAGTGGGCTTGTTTAGAGTCACAAGCTTGACTCTTCATACTCCTCTTAGTATGGGTTTGCAAAGGGAACCAGAGCTCCCTCGTTTGCTTCCTCGTCCATTCCCCGTATTGTTCCTTCAATCTCAAAGCATTGTTCGTCGATCATAGGCTTCTTTCTTCCATCCTTGAGGTCGAACATCATACCAACTCTTTCTCCAACCTTTAGTTCAACGGTTTTGTTCCGCACATTAATCAAAGCTCCCACTGACACCAAGAAAGGTCTACCCAGCAGTAGTGGATCAGTAGGTTCTTCATCCATCTTCAATACCACAAAATCAGTAGGAACCAACACACTTCCAACACTTATTGGTACATCCTCGGGCAGTCCCCTCGGCTTTCTTGTTGTTCTGTCCGCAAGGACCAATGAGATTTTACAATCCTTGAAGTTTGAGTACCCCATATTTTGCGCAGTGATTAGTGGGATCAAACTGATGGATGCTCCAAGATCACACAAGCAGTTAATAAAAATTAGATGCCCTACTGCACATGGAAGTGTGAAGCTTCCTGGATCACTTAACTTTTCTGTGATGAACTTTTTGCTCCGATGTGGGAGAACTGGTACCAATACCGATCTAGATGATCGGATCCCAACATCCATACATTCCTCTTCTTTTTCCTTAAGCGAGTCCTTCAAAAATTTCTTGTATTGGGGAATTAAGGAAAAAGCACATGTGCAATTTAGGAAAAAGGACCTTCTGTTTCTCTGCTTGATTCTTCTTTAAATGCAAAGGGAAAGGTGCTTTGGCTTTGGTTGCAACCACATGTGCAACTCCTTCTTTCGCTTTCAGGTAGGGGCAGTCTGGCTCTTCTCCTCGCTACACAGGCGAGCAAGGGCTCTCCTTGAGTTGTGCAGTTTTCCCAGTAGTCAGATCATCATTAGCCTCTCCTCGTGGTTCAGGCCTGCGAGGTGTAACCCCGAGTTGTACGCGACCGGCATTATTCTTGGCTTGTTTGCTGCCCCCAGCTTGAATAACGCTGTCCTCAACGTTTTTCTTCGGTTCAATAATGGATGGGAGCACTTTTCCGGTTCTGAGAGTGATTGACTGACCCGTATACTCTTTTGGGTTTTGAACGGCTTTAACAGGTAGCTGACCGGTTGCTTTAGTTGATGATGATGCTTGGTTGCTCTCCACATAGTTTAGTCGTGCGTTGAGGGTTTCAAACTTACAGTTGAGGTCATGATAGCTTGCATCAATTCTGCTATGTACCTCGCCAAACTTCGTGGTAATTTATGCTTGGTTGGTGGTTTGGCTTTGCAATTTTTTGTTTGAGCATATTCATCATGTCCAGTTGGTCTTCTTTTGTGGTCGGAGGTTGAGTTGGAGCTGGTGTCGGCTTAAGGCTCTTCTGCCATTGTTCCTTGGGTATCCAAGCTCGTTGCTTTGGTGGATACACTTGATCTTGTGGGTTGGCTATGTTTGTGCTTCGATAGCTCAAGTTTGGGTTTTGCTTATAGTTGACCCACGGTTTATATCCACTTTGATTCTGAACACAACAAATTTCCTCCAGTTGTTCATCCTCTCCCTCTTGTACCATTTCCTCCTCCACAAGATTGACTTGTTTGGTGTGGACCATTACCAACTTGTCTAGCTTCTCATGGAGTTGCTTCAGCTTTTTACATGCAGGTGTGTCCGAATCAGAAGTTCCCCTGACAGCTCGGTCATACTCCTTGCTGTACTGTCCATCAGCTACAATGAGGTTTTCTATTAACGGTCTTCCCTCATTGATCTCCTGCTGCAGAAAGCTCTAGTGGCTTGCACTATCCAATAACATTCGTATCCTTGGGTGAACTCCTCGGTAAAATTTGCTGAGGATACTGTCCTCCCAGAAACCATGATGGGGACACTGAGACTGATAGGTGTTATACCTGTCCCATGCCTCGGCCAATGACTCGGTGCTCTGCTGGACAAAATCTGATCTGTTGTTCCTTAGCTTTGCCGTCCGTCAGTTGGAGAAAAACTTGGTAAGAAATATGTGCTTGCACTCCAACCAAGTGGTGATTGATCCGGTGGGAAGGTGTTTCTCCCATTGATAAGCTATGTCCCCAAGAGAGAAGGGAAAGAGCCTGACCGTCAGTGCATCTTCACTCACTCCATTGATGCGAGTGAGCGTGCATAGTCTCTCGAACTCATCGAGATGATCGAGGGGGTCCTCCGAGGGTAGGCCATGGAATTTGTTGTTCAGGACCATCGAGATCAGTCCACTCTTGATCTCGAAGTTATTGTTTTGGATCGCCGGCGGTTGGATCCCATTCTGTATCGTGTGAGTACTCGGGACATTTCTTGCACCAATACAGTGAGGGTGACGAGCTTGATTTTGTGCTCGTGCCTGGTGGGCGGCCCTCATTTACTAACAAAGGTGTTTCATTTGTTGTCGTTTCCGGCGGTGGTATTGTCTAGATTTGGCTGTTGTTGTCGCATTCTGGTACGCTCTCGTCTGATCTCACGAGTGAAAAGGTTGATATCGTCTATGGGTGGCTGAAGGTGGTGAGAACCTCTCGATCGTGTGTGCATCAACCAACTAACTCTCACTGACTACTCGTTTAACTCATAGGAGTTAATGCAAGGGTGATGATTCTGTGTCTGCCCTCGGTGCCAGATGTCGAGGCTAACCTGCGAGGCCTGCAAGGACATAAACAACTACTAGTCAATAAGATGAAAACTTGGTCCTTATATATCCAAACTGAGTGAAGCAAATACAAGTTATAATATCAGTAACACACAACCTGATTCTAAGACTTGTAAACTATAAATTGGAACAAGCAAATCCGATTTGGCACCAGCGCCAATTTGAGAAAAGCGTTTTTGCTACTTTTATCAACTCAATTGAGTGTAGTGGTAAGTAAAGTGGAAGTTGTCGAACCAAATACCCAGAGATGCTTGTAAACAACCTATCTAATACTAGATCCTAGTCCAAGTAGCCTACCATTCTGTCACAACGATAGATTATGATATTTAGGTGAACTTGCAAACTAGATAATAGGACAAAATACACAAAATGACAAAAATAAAACAGAATGGAAATGACTAGAACAGAGAAATAGCATAAAAACATATCACAACAATTGCTATAAGATAAAAATTAAACTAAAGGCAATGATCTAGAGGATAGGGAGGTTTATCGGCGATAAACTCGCCGATCCCAACTTGCCGAACTCTTTTGAGCAATCTCTAGACAGGGACTAGATTAGATCAACCCGCTCTCACGGTGAAGACCCCTATCCAAATCGGCTGATTCATTACGGCTGTCGCCACGATCAGGCCGAATCAGAAGCATTAAGCTAAACCCAACTCGTCTAACAGCCAACACACATGCTAGATCTCTCTTCGGCGGATCAAGCCATCACTAACAAAGCACTTGCTCTCCGCTCCCATCGGCGCTAGGCTTAGGTCACTGTCAAATCATATCTCTCTTGATCAGGGAGAGATCAACATTAAGCTTGGCCAAGTTAGAAGAGATCAGAGTTTAGATCATGGCTAGAACAGCGAGGGAATCAACGGATTCACCTCCAATCGCCCTATCCTCGAGACCCACATGGATCTACTCGTGCCTCATTGTGTGAGGGCGGAGGAGTAGGGTTAATCTAGATTGCATAAACATAAAGAAACTTAAATGGAAAATTGCAGAAAGTAAAGATGAAGAACAAGATAAACTTAATTCATTATAAACTTCAAGGCATAATCATAAAGAAATAAGCATAAAGAGTACCTTAAACAAAGCCTAAAAGAAACAATAAAAATAGAGAGAGTTTTCAGCTAAAAAATATTTGATTGATAAAAGTGTGATTAGAGGGTATTTATAGGGTTATTTGCATAACCCTAATGGTCAAACCGACTTAAGTTCGTCAACCAGGAATTTCTGTAAGTCTTGGCCTCGGAGTCCTTGCGCGAGCTTGGGCACCGAGGAGTGATTATTGTCCTGGTCCTCGTGGGTTGAGACTGAGTGAATGGTCCGAGTGTAATCCCTTACAGTGGAGAGATTGATCTTCCTTTGTGACAGATAGGTTGAGGCTGGTGACTGAGGCATCTTTTCTTGAGCGTTCTGAGCAGTCCTCGCCCTGCAATCTGTGAGGTAGCGATCCGAGGGTTCACAATCTTTTTCGCTTAGCAGCTGATCCAATTATCCTTAGCTCCAGTTTTAGCTCATTTTTTACTCTTTTTCCTAGATAAAACTCTAGACTCCAAATGCAAATGCAAAGAAAGCAAAACAGACCTAAAAGGACCTAAATAAACAGAAAATCTATCTAGACAGATGCAATACAACCTAAAATAAGACTCTAAAACCATCAAAAATCACACACATCATCCGTACACATGTCCGTACACATGACCATACAAATGTGTACAGACTGTCTGTGCATTCTAATAAGGCCGCAAGATCATATAAGTTACATCATCCCATTAAGAAGGAAGGCCCCATGTGGCAACTCGGATAGATACGTTGGTGGATAAGGCCGAAAAGAGGCTGAGAGGATAAGCCTTATCCATAAGATGACTGTTGGTGTTTTATGCGTTATGCTTTTGACCATATTTGACCATATTTGAGTGTTGTCCAAGTAGGTTCATTGTATGTAGACATATACAAGTATTCTAGCCGTTGTAATCTTGCTTATAAAAGGATCAAGCTGATGTAACTTATCTTTTTGGAATGAAAAACCATCTTCTTCCATTTCTCTCTATTCTCTCTCAATCCGATAATTCTCTTTAATCTAAAAACATCTCCGCAATCTTTCCTTCATGGTATCAGAGTTAGGTTGGATTTGATCCTGGCTCACTTCTAATCACCTTTAGCCTATTCTCAAATCCTTTAGCTCATCTCTTCATCCGCTCGAATCCTTTGTCCGATCTATCCGTACAAAGTCCGCCATTTTCATTCTCGGTTAAAGCTTCAACCCTGAACTATTTCCAAGCAGAAAGATCCGTCATTTCTCTTAGAAACTTCTCAAAAACCCTCTCACAGACCGTTGAGAGAAGAAGGTCAAAGCCTTTCTCAAGATTCAAGATAAAGTCCGCAACTTTATCAAGTTTTCATCCATACAAATGGTCACCAACAAGCAGATCTTTGTTCCGGTGATTCTCAAGGGTATTAACTACCTCCTTTGGGCTCGAACCGTCAAGAAAACTCTCTGTAGGCACAAAGGGTATTGGACCCACGTTGTGAAGAACAAGCTGGTCAATTATGACCCTTCAAGCAAAGAAGAAGGCGAATCCGAGGAAGTCCTTCAAGAAGAAGACGAATGGTTCCATATGGACCAAGTGGTTCTTGCTATCATCTGAAACTCCTTGGATCCATACATTCTTGAAGGCTACGCCTACTGTGACACCGCCAAAGAGCTTTGGGACACTCTTAAGAACGTGTACAGAAATCTCTCAAATCTCACTCGGGTCTTTGAAGTGAAGAAAGCTCTCATCAACCTTATGCAAGACGACATTGAGTTCACCGAGTTCTTTGCTAAATACCGATCTCTTTGGACAGAGATGGATATGCTAAGGCCAAAAACCATGGATTCAAGGGAGACCCGTGAAAGGAATGAACAAGACAAGGTGTTCGGACTCCTCCTCAACATCAATCCCGCCTTCAACGATCTTGTGAAGTCGATCCTCTGTGAAAGTAAGCTTCCAACTCTTGACCAAACATGTGCAATGATCCAAAAGGAACAAGGTTCTATTGGATTAATAAGAGGCAAAGGCAACGTAAGTCTCCTCATGGCTTACAAGGGAAGGTTTGAAGGCAACAAAGCCAAGGATCGCAAGAAGCTTGTTTGTGAACATTGCAAGAAGAAGGGAAATGTCAAGGAGATGTGCTGGCTCCTCCATCCTCACCTTGATGCGGTCATCAAACCAAATAACTCATCAAAATCTCAAGCTGCTGA
>OVBA01009682.1:0-10141 GCA_900406435.1 Lepidium aucheri | reverse complement strand
TCTCTTCAAATGTTCGAATAATTCACATTGTAATGAATTTCAACATAATCTTAATTTTAAAAAAAAATTAATTTATTTTAAGAACCTCTACATCGGGTTCACTAATGCAGAGACAAAACACACACAGATTCTTCACTATTCCCGGTCCCACCAGAATAATAATAAAAAATAATTAGAAACTCCCCCATAGGATTCACCAATGTTCATGGTCACAAAACAGTTCTTAAATGCAATTCGAGGTAGAAAACAAAAGTTAGTCTCACGTTCTCTACATGCTATATTTTGTTAATTGTTATGCTATACTGACTTTTTTCCTGACTAGGAGTTTTGATATTAATGGCCGAACAGTGGGAAATTATTGTTTCCTCAATCTTTACCAACCGCAAAATTAGTTGATTCTTTGGTAACGCAAACATATTTTGTAAGTTTGCTTGTTTGGATATGTTCTTTATGTTATTAGTGTTTTTTTTTCTATTCCTACATTTCATAGATTATGGAAGGTCTCCTATCTCTATTTTGGTCCCATATGAGGAAGAGTTCTGTAAGTGAAGGTTTCTTTTGTTGGATCCATGGATTGGTTCTTTATTACACAATGACTTTACGAGGCTGGACACAGTGACGAAAAAGGAAACTTTGTTTGGACCCATTATGTTACAAAATATGTATATGGTTGTGTTCCCATGCCTGTCGACAGCCTAACGTGGTATGATAATGTTGACATGGTGTACTTTCCGTTGTGTTGGGATCAAGTGCATTGGGTTGCTCTCGTTATTCATCTCTTGACTGGTCAGATCGAAATTCTTGATGCTCATGTTTATGGTGATGGAAAGGTAAGTCTTGTTGATCATGGATCTGGTCGTTGCGGGTTTCTCTATGCTTATGAGAAGCATGTTGGATCGAACTTGTGATGATCCAGTGTTTCCGAAGGAGTTTTCATTTTGTAGGGACTCCAGCTTTTCTCAGAATGATAAGTCAGGTGATTGTGGTCCTCTCTCTGTTAAATGAGCTTCATACCCTTTGGCAGGAAATGAATGGCATAACAGATTCTATTTTTAACAGCATGCGTTTGTGATACGCTATTGATCTGTTTGAAAAGCACGTCCATCCTTTCTAGCATTGATAATAAATGCTAGATCTGTTATATTTCTTACAATTTAGGCACATTTTATTTTAGAGTTTTAACAAGTAAAAAGTTTGGCATGCATATGATGGCTATTGTAAACACCAAAGGCAAGTCTAACAAGCAAAACAGATAGCCATGTCATCGTCTTCTTAAGATGTTGTGCCTTTAAACGTAGAGCTATTAACAAAAGACACTGCTCTTGGAAATTTCACGTTCAAAGGTTTTCCTTCATCTAAAAGAAATTAAATACTACAATAAAGTTTCATGACTCACGAGTCAATTTTTTGATAAACAAAAAATTTGGTCATCCCAAAGACAAGACTGACAAGTAGATAAGGTAGACATGTCATCAAAACACCGTAATTAAACCAAGCAGTGTTGTAATGCACTTGTTTCCTAGTTTTACTATCGCAATGACACTTGTTTATAACATAACCGTTTTGGAGCTCTTTCAATACCCCTTTTGCATCGCACCATATATTTCCCCTCATAGGGTTTTGAACTACTTCCAAAAACTCAAACATTTGAGACATTAACGGTTTGAGGAGAGGAGAAAATACTTCAAAAATTTCTTATTCTCCATCATCTCCAAGATATAGCAAGATGAAACCATAAAGAAAGATAGCTTGATGCGGTTCTTAATTTGTCCTCTTTGCGGTTCAAATAAAAATAGCAGACCACTGCCGACCAAAACACTGCTTCAGGTTCCTGATGTTTGGTAATATCTCATAATGACGATATAACCACTCAGGTCTTGCCCATTGTACGATAAAGTCAAACTCATGGACAGAAAGATTATATAGAACACGATCATCATGACAAATGTCCTGAAACTTACTTGAAACTAGTCTAAGATTACGAACATCTGAATAAAATGAAGCAGCAATTCAAAAAATCATCGGGAAAAGAAAAAATAGATATTTTTTTTGCATTTAGGATTTCTTAATAGCAAAACATAATAAAGAGGAAGAAGAAGAGCCCAATAATTGTTTTGAAAATACTCAACCTTCCCGACTATTTCTATAAATTTTCTTTAGATTCACATGCTTTTCCAATTGTAATTATTACAACTTAATGGCTACATGTATGGTTTTATTGAGAAGAAATGAAAGGATATATCACTTAGACAGAGCTGAATGACTAATGGTTGGGTAAATTAATGATACTACTCTTTTTTTTCCGTCAATTAATGATACTAGTTATGTTTAAATGTTTCAATTTTCTTTATTATTTAGCATCATGAATGATAGAACAACGATTTGATTTTCTTCACATAAAAGAATTTTCGTCTCTTCACTCGTAATTATTAAAATAAAACCTCTCCAATTGAAACTCTATAGATATAGTGTTTACGGTAATACAAAGATTAATTTCTTTTCTTTCTTTTTTTTAACACAACCAACTTTCATTAACCCATGAAATCAATACAACATTTCGTTTATAAAAGTCTGTTTCACAGTAGAGTTTATGATTTGGAGTGAAATTCTCCATAACTTAGACTTTAAAGAATGAGCAATCATTTTTGTAATGTAAATAAAGTATGAGATGAAGGACAAAATTTAACTGGATTTAGCAGAGATTGAAGCCTAAAAGGAGGAAATTTTTTGAACATCGACAAAATATAATTCAGTCTTTAATTATAGTCTCTTGTTTAAAAAACTCATATGATTTAAGATGAATTTACAGAACTTCTACTAATTTCTGATAAATGTTTGAAATTTTCCAGTAATTATCTTCATCCAATAAAACTATAAAATCTATGAGTAATTATTTTTCATAATCACTTAGTAATACAGATGTATAAATGGTTAACTTCTCAAAAAGAAGAAAAAGAAGTGATCACTAAGTGTTGCACTGCATCGTATGTCTACTAGTTGCACGTCTTTTTATATTCTAACCGTTGCGCCTTATCGTTTCTAAGGATTTACTCTTTTTGTTTATTTATAGTTGATGTTTTAGAAATAAATTTTGTTTATTTTAGTTGATGTTTTAAGATTTCTATGAAAAATTTATTGTGTTTTTAGTGTTTTTGACTCTTTGAATTTTACAGATTGATTTGTGATTGGTTAAATTATTTTGCAATTTGTGATAAAGCATATTTTTTAGGAAAACTAAACTAATCAATGTTTTCTTAATATGTGAAATTTCTATAACATCAACTAAAGCTAAACAAAGGAAATAAGGTAAATATACTATATATATTTCCAACGGTCATGTCCTCTGCTAATAGGTCAGCATTTAAAAGCATAACACCTTAAAAGCATAGGTTGTCATCTTCATTACAAAATCTCAAAATATTTGAACAAAGAATTTATATCTTTCTAAACACAGGAAAATGACCTTCAACGATTGGCGGATGATATTTTGGTATTGATTGCTTCACATGTTGATGCTTCATCCTATTTAGATGTTTGTAATCTTAAACGAGTTTCAAGGAGTTTCGGGACATTTGTCATAATAATTGTGTTATTTATAATCTTTCTCTACAAGAAATCGCTTTTTACCCATTTTGGAAACACCCTGGGAATATTTATCAAGAGTATAAGAGATTTTGTGATATCGGTAACCTATAAGCTTTGTTCTAGTTGGAGTAATCTCCTATTTTTTCTACAATCACCGAGATGAAGGGTTAAGATTGTTAAATAAAGCCGGTCAAAAAAGAGTCCATGATGCCATATATTTTTATGGTATGATCCTCCTGTGTCTTGGAGGTAAGGAAAAAAAGATTTTGAGGTATTGAGTTCTCTTCTCAAATCTATGATGAGTCAAATGTTAGTGATCCTGGAAAATATTATAACCGGATCAGGGGACATCTTGAGGATAGTGGGAAATTTGTATTCAGATTCCTTAGAAGTTCATATGTTAGAGATTATTGTCCCTGCATGGATTGTGATTCCTAAACTCTTGGCTACAACTGTGCTTGGCATTGTTACGGTGGAGCAAATGATTTGAGCACCTCTACTACTTGCAGGAGTTTTTTGTGGACAATGTAATTTATTTCTTTTTGTATGTGGTTGATTGCTAGTAATATGTTAAATATTTAAGTTCTACTTTGTCGCATTAATACTTAAGTTCAACTTTTATGTTTAATACTTTCATGTATCTCTATACTCTATATGCTTTTTTAGATATTAAATTACTCGATATGCTTCTTCCCTGTCTAGATTTGACATTCGAGTCTTACACTATCATTGATTATGCCTTGAAAAACTTGCCCCCAAAACCATCAATTCTATATAATGCAAATTCTACAATAGGTTTGCTCACTTACCCCATAGTGGACTTTTTGTATTTATAGACTTTCAGTTTCTCTCACCATCTTCTCCTAGCTAGACAATATTTATTTAGGCAGTCGTCAAGCACTAGCGATCAGTATTCTCTCCGCCTTCCATTATTTTTATGTGTCTGAGTTTTACAATTCAATGGAAAGGCTTCCTTTCTCAATTGTGTTTGATACTCCTTTCTTGACATTTTTGGTATGATCAGAGTATTGATTCATTTTTCTTGCCTTGCCTTGAGTCTAAATGTGCTTCTCAAGTGAACTTGCACCCATTCTTTGAAGATGCTGCCCTTGTTAATGTCAATTTCATTTACCACTCATTTTTCTTGTCTGCATTCCAAGCTTCTAATCCGACTACAGTTTATCTTGAAAGTCTTAGGCTTACGTACAAGGAACGCTTACCTGAATTTTCCTTTACTATCTAACCCGCATACGCAGTCCACAACCTTCTACTGCTTTGCACTAGAGATTCACACCACCGCTTGTTTGCTCGACTTTCTTCTCTCATTCGAAATAGTTGATGATATTGGGTCTACCACTTTCAGGCATTTCCTGCTATGGGCTCCAGTCAAATGTCGTTCTTATTCTAGTACATGAAGGTTTGATGATTAGCCCTCTTGTATTATGCTTTGTGGTTGTTCTATAGAAAACCATTGCATTACTTTTTTACTGGTTTTCTATTATGTTTATTGTTTTGTATTAGTTAAGCTTTGATGTAAGTTTGCTTAATGGCTATGACATTGCTTATTGTTTTCAAAATGCATCTGCTCTGTGTTCTATATAAGACAACTATGTACACATTTCATCATTGCGTGATGTCTGCTATCCATACTGTAACGATAGATTGTGTCTGTTCTAAGCTTCCGATTAATAGTTATATAATGTCGATGACGTGTCATGGTATCTAAAAAGAAAGATTCAAGAGTCCAATATGAAAGTAAAGGCCAACAAATATCATCAGTTTTGTTTTCCTAATTCTTCCCTCTTTAACCCTTTGTTATGTTTCGTAAGTACAACTATGACCACTTTTGTTTACCTTTTCTGAAAGTGTTAATATTGCCTTTTTCGTAAAAATATATTGGGAACATAAACCAAAGCTTTTTCTTCTTCCAATACCAAATAGGTAGGGTAATTGAACATATATCAGAGCTCTTCCTGCTCTATACTCTTCCTCTCAACTCATACACTTCTCACTGCTAACAATGGTGTTCATCCCTATTCCAATAGTGACTAACATCATGCGCCGAGTTGGAATCATATGTTGAGGAAAGAGGTTTACTCTGATGACGTTCTCTATTCCGTAGACATTAAAGAAAACATATTTGAGGCGTCAATGGTTAATGAATATTATATATATTGACCTTTTCTATTGAAGTGCTTGGCTGAAAACCACCTAACACCTTCATACCTCAAAGGTTTGCGAAGGCTTGTCCAGGTTGGGCCATCTCAAAACGCACCTAATTTGCTTGCAGATGTTGCCCCCTTCTGATTTATGCTTGGTTTGTACTTGGAGCTTTTCTATATTGCTCTGGATGAAGGCCAGTTGGAAATGGTGTAAAGGTGACCTTCTTGGAGTTGGCTTCAAACATAAGTGAAGCTATCTATATTGCATACCAAGTTACTATTCAACACATCATACAGATTGGACCAGCCGAAACTGAACTGTTTAGGGGTTATAGTATGTGGTACGAGGTTCCTAATTGTAGGCTGATGCGATCATGGACAGCTGAACTCCCCAACATGGAGAACACAACAATGGAGACTCGGATAAGCATGAAGATGAAAATAAATTGGAAGTAGCAATACCGGGTGGACCAATGACTAGAGCTAGAAGGAAGTTGCTGAACCAATCTATTGAAGGAATGCTCACCAAGATGCACACATCCAAATCTCCAGAACAACATACCTTGATGCTTACACTGAGCACTCAAGAAGGTTAGCTAATGGGCGTGTAAACAATTCAGCACTCTTTTTCCCTTACGTGTGTTTTATCCCAATGGGTTTTAACACTAAGGTTCTTAATGAGGCTAAAAGGTTTACACATTCCTTAGGGCCATTAGGCTAATAATTTAAGCCCATGATTTTACCCTAAAGACACCCTAATTTTCGTGTGGCTTTTGTTATTTATACCCTATGTTTTGCTCTGTAAAACTCATACCATCATCATTCTAAAATACAAAACGTTTTTGAGGGTTTAGTCTCTTGAATTCTTCTAAGGTGTGTTACATCCTTAGTTAATGATCACTAGTGTGTAGTATCTAGAGATCTTAGAGGTCTTTTGAGTGTGTAATATCTCATCAGACTCGACATCTATCGGTTCCATTCATCATCAATCACGATTTGCACCATCTTCATCATCTATCAAACGTTTCTGATCCATCAATTCTCAAGCCACAAAAATCGATCAATCCTACATCAAGCTTTGATCATAGGAGACTCGTATCATGTGGTATCAGAGCCGAGCTTGAAGCTAAGTATTTCTAACCCTAACCTTCATGATTTCATGATATGATATGTGCAAATCGTTTGTGTTATGAGTATAGAATTGAATTAGTTTGCTGTTCTAGATTGAATCACAAATAACAAGTGGCTAATTCCCTTGGTTTCGAACAGAACTAATTTTTTCTGCTTGTAGCTGATGTGACTTGCAAAAGGATTAAATCATGAAAACCATAAATCTGATAATAGAAATCGTCTTTTTTCTAATTTCCTTTTTCCTTGATTTCCTTTTTCCAATTTCCTTTTTGTCCAATTTCCTTTTTCCTTGATTTCTTTTTTTTCAATTTTCTTTTTCCTTGAATTTCCTTTTCTCTTTAGAATTAGTTACTGCTGTAGTTTTGTGTTGTGTTTCAGAGACAATGAGAGATGATGAACCAGAATCAAATCATGCATTCAACAACAAGTTGTTTACTGAATCCATGACAGCCACAAACACCAACAACATCACGTCCAAACTAGAGCGACTGATGAATGTTAAATTCGAAGGATTCAATGCTGAACTTGCATTGTCATCATCAGAAAGTAGTAGGAGTGGAAAGAAGAAAGCTACAAGTCGCACCAGAACTTAAACAGAAGGAATTGAGACTAGGAGGGATCTGATGGCTGCAACATATTATAGCACTGGTTTAGAATCACATGGTAATAGCCAGAGGAGTAGAAGAGGATATAGAGAGGTTAGACAACAACCTCAGGAACAGCTGCAAGGAATCAAACTTCAAATTCCTTCATTATATGGCAAGAGTGATCCCGATGCATATTTGGATTGGGAGAAGAAGATTGAGTTGGTGTTTGATTGTCAAGCGAATTTTGAAGCTAATAAGGTGAGAGTAGCTGCTACTGAATTTACTGATTATGCACTTAGTTTGTGGGACCAGATTGTCACCTCTAGGAGACGCAATGGAATGAACAGATTGACAATTTGGAGAGAATGAAAACGCTCATGAGAAGGCGTTTTGTACCAAGTTATCATCATAGGGAACTTCATCAGAAATTGAGGAGGTTGAGTCAAGGAAGCAGAACCGTGGAAGAATACTTTCAGGAGATGGAAACCTTGATGATTAGAGCTGAGTTACATGAGGATAGTGAAGCTACTATGGCTCTTAGTTGTGATATTCAGGACAGAATGGAGATGGAGCACTTTGATAACTTGGAGCAGATGTTGCATAAGGCTTCTTTGATTGAGCAGAAGCTTAAGAGAAAGGGTTCTAAAACTCTTAGTTATGGAGGATTTGGACAAAATCGACCTAGTTACACAAGGGAAGACAAGACAGTTGCTTTCTGAGCAAATAACGCTTCTAATGGGGTTAAAGAGAGTGTGAAACCGAGTCCTACAACACTGACAGGTCAGAATCGTTCAACAAATCCATCAACAGCCAGAGCTAGGGACGCTAAGTGCTTCAAATGTCAAGGAATAGGACATTATGCTAATGCTTTCCCAAACAAGAGAGTAATGGTTATTAGAGCTAATGGAGAAATCGAATCTGAAGATGAGATGATAGAAACGTTGTAACCAGAGGAAGAAGAAGTATCAGAAGGTGTAGAATTACCGGTTATAGGAGATCTTTTGGTTGTAAGGAGGGCTCTTAGTGTGCAGCCAAAACCAGAGATAGAAGAGCAGAGACAGAATCTCTTTCACACTAGATGTTTGGTTAAGGGAAAGGTGTGTAGTTTGATAATTGATGGAGGGACCTGCACTAATGTAGCAAGTGAAACGATGGTAAAGAAGCTAGGAATGACTACTACCAAGCACCCTCATCCATACAAGATGCAGTGGTTGAATGAAGGAGGTGAATTAGAGGTTTTGAGATCAGGTTTTAGTGCCATTATCGATTGGCAAATATGAAGACCAGATTCTATGTAACATTCTATCTATGGAAGCTAGTCACATTCTGTTGGGAAGACCTTGGCAATCTGATCGAAGAGTGACACATGATGGGTATACAAACAGGAACGTTTTTGAGTTTAAGGGAAGGAAGACCATTCTGGTTCCTCTTACTCCACGAGAAGTGTATGAAGACCATCAGAAACAGCAAGCTAAATTTGGTTCAAAAATCGATTCTAAACCCAAGAAACAAGGCTTCTATATACAAGCAAAGGGACTTAAGCAGGCTATGTTTTCTAAACGTCCTATACTCTTATTTATGTACAAAGAAGCATTGTCTTGTTTAGCTGAAACTACACCGGTATATCCGAGTGAATTTCAAGATCTTTTGCAGGATTTTCATGATGTTTTCCCTACAGATACACCACCAGGATTGCCACCAATTAGAGGGATTGAACATTAGATCGATCTTGTTCCCAGAGCTTTATTACCAAACTGTCCAACTTATAGGACTAATCCATTGGAGACTAAGGAGCTGCAAAAACAGATTGACGAGTATCTAACAAAAGGATACATCCATGAGAGTCTCAGTCCCTGTGATGTACCAGTTCTGTTGGTGCCAAAGAAGGATGGGAGTTGGAGAATGTGTGTCGACTGCAGAGCAATCAATAATATCACTGTAAAGTATCAACATCCTATTCCTAGGCTAGATGACATGCTAGATGAGTTGCATGGTACCATTGTTTTCTCTAAGATAGATCTTAAGAGTGGATACCATCAGATTAGGATGAAAGAAAGGGATGAATGGAAAACTGCATTTAAGACTAAGCATGGGCTATATGAGTGGCTAGTTATGCCATTTGGGTTTACAAATGCACCTAGTATATCCATGAGATTGATGAACTACATTCTTAGAGCATTTATAGGCGTTTTTGTAGTGGTATATTTCGATGATATTCTGGTTTATAGTAGAAGCATTTCTGAGCATATTGAGCATTTGCATTCTGTTTTGCAAGTTCTTAGAAATGAAAGACTATATGCTAATCTGAAGAAATGTACTTTCTGTGCGGATAACCTTGTTTTCCTAGGCTTTGTTGTTAGTGCAGATGGAATCAAGGTAGATGAAGAGAAGTGAAAGCAATTNGAGAATGGCCGAGTCCTAAGACTATTGGAGAAGTGCGTAGCTTTCATGGATTGGCTGGGTTTTATAGGAGATTTGTAAAGGATTTCAGCACCATAGCAGCACCACTTACAGAGGTGATAAAGAAAGATGTAGGATTCAAGTGGGAGAAGCCCCAGAAGGACGCTTTCCAACAGCTCAAGGAGAAGCTCACCAATGCACTGGTTCTTGTTCTTCCTGATTTAGATAAAACTTTTGAGATTGAATGTGATGCTTCTGGTGTAGGAATAGGTGCAG
>OVBA01009680.1:0-10143 GCA_900406435.1 Lepidium aucheri | reverse complement strand
GGTGATCGAAGATAGCGGCTACCAAATACCTCAACAACAGCACGGCAGAAGTGCTTCAAACTTTCAATAGCTGTGGACTCGCCTATCTTGATATATTNTACAATTTTGGTTTAAAATTTATTTTTGGTTTACAAAAATTGGTTTTAAACCAAAATTGATTTTGGGTTACAATTTTGGTTTAAATTTTATTTTTGGTTTACAAAAATTGGTTTTAAACCAAAAATCAATTTTGGTTTACTCTTCTCCTTTCTTCTTCTTCTTCCCATTCCTCTCTTCTTCTCGACGCTTCTTCCTCTCTTCTTTCTCTTTTCTTTTCTCTTCTCTTCCTCTCTTCTTTCTCTTTTCTTCCTCTCTTCTTTCCCTTTTCTTCCTCTCTTCTTTCCCTTTTCTTCCTCTCTTCTTCCTCTCCTCCCCGCCGCCTTCACGATTTGCCGTTTGGTGTTCGATGAACAGTACCACATCAAATTTGGTGCGGTACTGTTCACTGAACGCCAAAAACTTTAGTTTCCCGTTGCAGATGCCGTGGCCTTGGACTTCACCGGACGGCAAATCGGCGTTTATGCCGTCCGGTTGGAGATGCTCTTATACTTGGTGAAAATATGTGACATACTAATAGTGAATATTTGTTTATTTTAATTAACAAAAAAGGAGTGAATATTTGTGTAGACATATTATAAAATGTTAAGTTGTTACGAATAAATAATTTAAAACTCAAAAATTATGAAAGATACAGCTCAATATTACTGAATATTTTTCATTTATAAAAATATTAATTGTATGAATGATTTTTTATACTACTATAACTTACACATTTACATAATAGAAAGTAAAGTCATATGTTTTTACGGCAATTATTGAAATTTACAGAAAATACAAAAATATAAGTAAGTAGTTTTTAGTTTAGTGACATGTAGTAAGTCTACTAGAAGTAGATGCATTTGCATGTTTTGGGATCGAGTTTTTCTGCTTGTATTATGTAGAAATTTAGCTAATAGACTAGTTAGTTGTCGTCCAATATTAAATTAAAAAAAAAACAGAACAAAATCCAATTTTTGGTTTTGACAGTCCATTATTATTTACAGCTGTAAATTGACAGAATCTCTACAAAAATCATGAAAACAAAATCTAAAGAACAATAAATACAAAAGTACTTCTTCTATGAGTATATCATCGAGATTTACAAATGTTTTGTTCATTTCAAATCATAGGAGAATATTAATGTACTATTTATCTCATTTTTCTCATTCAAACTTTTGTCTTCTTATCAAATCATTCATTTCTAATTCTTTTAATAAAATTACAAATTCCTTTTTATAATTTATATATCGAATACTCAACTTATAGCCAAAAATGTTTAGTTTAAAGAGTAGCTTATTAGAATATTAGTGTAATGCTCGAGAACGAAAGACCACTCGTGTGACCAAAAGGTTACTGTCCTCTAAACCATGTGATTAGGCTAATTAATATTGCTGATTAAAACAACTAACCACCACTTAATTACAATACACTTTACAGTACAAAATTTTAGCAGGCGAAGAAACAAAGTTAGAATAAATAAAACAAAGATTTTCTGTCAAGAGTATTTTTAGTTTTTTACAATTTTATGTTTTACTTTTAAAAACATTTATTAGAGTAAACCGAAGATTCATAGTTGATGGTTTAACGATTTAGTATTTAAAACGCATTAACAGAGTTTCTTACTTTGAAGGATTATGTTTCTAATTCTGATTCTGATTTCTTGTATATTTTGATATATATTTGTAACCCTCAACATCGGTGAATACACAGAGAATTTTCTCATACTCTTTCTCTCTTCAAAGTAGAAAACTCTATTAATGCGTTTTAAATGCTAAATCGTTAAACCATCAACTATGAATTTTCGGTTCACTCCAATAACATTTATATTAATTCAACAAAATAAAAACAGTATGTAATAGTATAATCTTTACATACATTTTTGAAAGTCATTACTGTTAGACATTAAATTTTATAATTTTGATAATAGTAACAACAAGTTATATTGTGTATTATTTTTGATTTTATAGACTCATTGGAAATAAAATTACAAAAATAATGATTGTGCAGAAGTAAATACTTAAAATACATACAAAACAATTTCAAACTTAAGATAAATATAATACACTTCCAAATTAAAACATTTTTTTTGTCAACTACCCTAGTGACTTTTATTTTATAAGAGTACTAAAAAATAAAATTTGTTTTATTGGTCAGTAGAATATTGATTAGGATAAATAAATATAGAGATAAAACTAAAAGCATAAAAAAGAGAGTAAATGGAGTAAAGTAAATGTAGTACAAAGATATATAAGAATAGATTCGAAGTGGTTGTGAGTCCCGAAACATAAACTCTCACAAGTAGCTATCAACAATTACAAAGCAAACTCA
This sequence comes from Lepidium aucheri, assembly GCA_900406435.1. Lineage (NCBI taxonomy): Eukaryota > Viridiplantae > Streptophyta > Magnoliopsida > Brassicales > Brassicaceae > Lepidium > Lepidium aucheri. The sequence goes on along the minus strand of OVBA01009680.1, from coordinate 7,737 downwards.
AGCTGCTTGCTTCCTCATCATCTTACCTTGAAATTCTCCTTCCGTGTCTCCCTCTCTGTTTACACACTCTCTCTTTATATATACAGTCACATCTCTCTGTCTCTCTCCATTCACTTCACTCTTTCACTTCATTCACTCTTACTTCATTCATTCATTAACACAAAAGAGAAGAAGAAGAAGAAGAAGAAGAAGATCATTGAGATGGAGAACGGTGAGAAAGCTGCAGAAACCGTTGCTGTTGGAAACTATGTTGAGATGGAAAGTGAAGGCAAACCTTCAGACATCAAGTCTAAGTTATCTGACATGTTTTGGCATGGTGGTTCTACTTATGATGCTTGGTTCAGTTGTGCTTCCAATCAGGTTTAGTTAGTTTCTTCTTTATATATACAAACTCTCTCAGATGAAATGAAACAGTTCTGATGAATGTGTTTCAATTTGCAGGTGGCCCAAGTGTTGTTGACACTACCATACTCATTTTCACAACTAGGAATGCTTTCAGGGATTCTGTTTCAGCTCTTCTATGGCCTCTTAGGTAGTTGGACTGCTTACCTTATCAGCATTCTCTATGTTGAATACAGAACCAGAAAAGAAAGAGAAAAAGTTAACTTCAGAAACCATGTCATTCAGGTTCTTTTCATAAATCTTCTACTCTTTTTTCTCAAAGTTCATATCTTCTCAAATTTAGTTACTGATTTGACATTGGGATTGTGAAGTGGTTTGAGGTTCTCGATGGGTTGCTTGGAAAGCATTGGAGGAATGTTGGTTTAGCATTTAACTGCACTTTTCTTCTCTTTGGATCTGTCATTCAACTCATAGCTTGTGCCAGGTACTGTTGTAATCCTTTCTTGCTTGAGAAATGAATGATTGATCAATGTGGTTTTAATGATTGAGAAATGAATGAATGTTGCAGCAACATCTATTACATAAATGACAATCTAGACAAGAGGACATGGACATATATCTTTGGAGCATGTTGTGCAACTACAGTCTTCATTCCTTCATTCCACAACTACAGGATCTGGTCTTTTCTTGGACTTGTTATGACCACTTACACTGCTTGGTACCTCACTATTGCATCAATCCTCCATGGACAGGTACTCTAATGAAACTTACTTATGGTTTGTTAAAAAGATTTGATAGCTGGTTTTGTTGTAGATAAAGGGGACTCAAAAACATCAACAAAGTTGTCTGCTTTCTAATGTCTTTTAATCTTGACCCTTATGTTTCAAGCAACATGTGGTCCTTGGTCCCACTTTCACTACAGAACCCTATAACATTGGTGTCAGACAAGGTTTTAATTGCAGAAATAATATATAATACTTCTCAATAATTTAGAACTTTTTTAATGATTATAATAGGTAGAAGGAGTAAAGCATTCAGGACCAAGCAAGCTTGTATTATACTTCACAGGAGCTACAAACATTCTATACACATTCGGTGGACATGCTGTAACAGTGTATGTGTCCTTTGTCTCTGTTTCTAAGGGTAAAACTGTAATTAGAGATGAGTAATGAAATTGACAGTACACTCGTGTTTTGTCTTTGGCAGTGAGGTAATGCATGCTATGTGGAAGCCCCAGAAGTTCAAGTCTATATACTTATTTGCAACACTGTATGTGTTGACATTGACACTACCTTCAGCTTCTGCAGTTTATTGGGCGTTTGGTGATATGCTTCTAAACCATTCAAACGCATTTGCACTTCTTCCAAAGAATCTATACCGTGACTTTGCAGTTGTGCTTATGCTTATTCACCAGTTCATAACCTTTGGTTTTGCTTGTACTCCACTTTACTTTGTGTGGGAGAAGCTAATTGGGATTCATGAATGTCGAAGTATGTGTAAACGAGCAGCTGCTAGACTTCCTGTGGTGATACCAATTTGGTTTCTAGCAATCATATTTCCATTTTTTGGTCCTATTAACTCAACTGTTGGATCACTTCTCGTTAGCTTCACTGTCTACATCATCCCTGCACTTGCTCATATCTTCACCTTCAGATCCTCTGCTGCTCGTGAAAACGCTGTTGAACAACCTCCTAAGTTCCTTGGACGATGGACTGGTGCTTTTACCATCAATGCATTCATAGTTGTGTGGGTGTTTATAGTTGGATTCGGCTTCGGTGGATGGGCTAGTATGATCAATTTTGTTCATCAGATTGACACTTTTGGTCTCTTCACCAAATGTTACCAATGTCCTACTACTCCACTAGTTATGGCTTCCTCACCACCTCCAATCAGCCATCCTCACTTCAACCACACTCGTGGTCTTTGAATCGCCGGCCCGATTGGTGTTCACTAAACAAGTTTTGGGGTTCGTTTAAGAACTCAAGCTACTGTGTTTTTTTTGTGTGTTAAATTTGCTTCTATATAGATCTCTACTTGTCTCTTTTATAAAAACATCAAAGAAAAGCTTTAGGAATAAAGCTAAATCTTTCATTATCATGAACCTCAAACTCACCACAAGAGAGATAATAATATGAGTACCATAACAAAGTAATGCAATATAAACACAATGAAGCCTCTCACACTCATCACAATAACCATAACCATAACCATAAAGTTCCATAAACAAAACACAAAAGATAGATTGATAGGATAGGAGTCAAGGTGTTTGGTTTTGCTTCAACGACCACCACTTGTACAGTCTCTTGCAAAATGTCCTGACTCTCCACAGCTGTAGCAGCTTCCTCCTCCTCTGTATCCTCCACCACCACCACCACTACCTTGAGAACACTCTCTAGCCATGTGACCTTCTTCACCACACTTATAGCAATTACCACTTTCACCACGTCCACCACCAAAACCACCGCGTCCACCACTGCTATTTCCTTGAACAGAAACACCATCAGGACCAGAAACATCAACAGCTTTTGGACGTCCAGTGTTATCAACTTCTACTAAGAACTCAACAGATTCATCAGCTGCAAGACTTCGAAAACCTTCTGATCTAATAGAAGACTGATGAACAAAGATATCATCACCACCATCATCAGGTGTAATGAAACCAAAACCTTTCTGTGAGTCAAACCACTTCACTGAACCCTTAAGTCTCCCTCCACCACCAACGTTGCTTTCATCACCACCGCTCATTCTGATCAAAACTCTCTCTGTTTTCTCCGTTGAACAGATTCACCGATGAGATCTGTCTCTCTTGGCGTCAGGCAAACGCTGTGTATTATAGTATCCTCTAGATATCTATGCAAAGCCTATCACTGCCACGTCAATAATTTTATTGTTCCAATTCCTTTTTTTTTTCAACTCTTTTCATATTCCTACTTTTTATAGTAATTTTTTAAATACAATTATTTCATTTTGGTTTGGTTAGAGTTCAAGTAATAATCTGAAAACAAAAAGAATACCTGAAAGTTTTTGAAACTAAAAAATATCTAAAGATCTCAAAAAAACTATCCAGACATCTAAAAAATATTCTTAAAAAGTACGAAAATACTTGAAAAATATATAAATACTTCTACATATATTCGAATAAATTAGGTATTTGTTCATGTAGTTTCTTTGGAAACATCCCAAAAAAAATTATTTGTCCAGGTATTAATTAGATTCCAAATATTTACGTAATATGTCAACAAGTATAAAATAAAATAAAAAACTTATCTAATAGGAGTAATTTTTTTTTTTTTTTAATATCAACTAATTTTTATTAAATTCAACCGTAATAATCTTCATCGAGAATAAAAGTTATACATGGATATAGAATGTAATAGGAGTAACTTTTTTTTTGGTCAACAACTAGATCGATAAAGCTCGATTCATAGCTTAACCTACACCCTAAAACCCCTTTTTATTCTACTAGTATAGTGGGGATGAATCGAACCCCTATGCCCTGAATCATTAGCTGGATCATCCTAACCACCCGACTGAAAATAACTCGGCCAGAACTGGGCCAGTTTTGATCTGGACGGTAGGGGATGTTTTGCAGAAGAGTTCTCAGCCGTTAGATTCAAATTATTCAGCGTTGAATTATTGTACTTTACTTAAAAAATAAAAAACATAAAATCCTTCTTATCCGAAAAAATCTAACAAACTAAAGGGTATTATGGGAAATCATTTAATATTCTGGTTCAGTCAACACTGAAATTGACGGACGGGAAAAAGGACCGAAACTTACGTGAACATTTGAAGTCGTAACAATTCATACACGAAGTCGTATGCCAAACTTAAACCTAAATTCATTAATAAAAATTGTAAATTTTATACACAAACTATTATTTTTCGGCCAAAATCAATGTTGACTGTTATTTCCGTTAGTCAACCGTTAACGTGATACGTGTATGGTTGAAAACGTAACACGTGTAGGGTCAAAATTTTATTAAAATAAAATTAAAATAAATTATAATAAATTTAAACAAATTATTTTAAATTGAAATAAATTAAAATAAATTATTTTTAATTATAATAAATTAAAATAAATTATTTTAAATACAAAATAAATTCAAATAAATAAAAATAAAATATTTTAAATTGAAGATAAAATGAAACAAATTACAAAAATTATAATATAATAAAATAAAAACATGAAATAAATAAAATAAATAAAAGTATAATACATTGCAATAAATTCATATAATTTGTTATAAACTAAAATTTTGACGTTTTAGTAGGTATATTGTTGAAAATTTTAAAAATTGAATATCAAAAAATGGAAGAAGTAGCCCTGGGCATAAAAACTGGAATCAAAATACCGAACCGAACCGAAAAAAAGAAACCAAACCGAACCGGAACCAACAAAATAACCAAATAGTTCCAAAATTCGTGAACCAAAAAAAACAGAACCAAACCGAGAACCGAATCAAGAACCAAAATAAAATTTTATATTTAAAAATAATTATTTATATATAATTTAATAATCTAAATATCCAAAATTGTAATTCTAAATCTAAATTTGTTAATTAATTTCAATCAAAATTACTAAAAACCTAAAATTTTTAAGTTTTTTATAACAAATTTAGGGCGAATTGCAAAAATATCCCTCAAAGGAGGACATTTTCATCACTGTCCTCATTATTTAGACATTTTCAAAAAATACCCCCCATTATGGAAAAATGACTAAAATACCCTTATATTATTATTTTAATATATTTTTACAAACTTTTTTTCCGTAAAAATATTTTTTCCGCCAAAAATAAATTTTCCCGCCTAAATTTTTTCCGCTTTACAAAAAAAGTTCCCGCCAAAAAAATTTATAAGGGAGTTTATAAAATTTTTTTATAAGAGAGCTTATAAAATTTATAAGGTTTTATAAGAGAGCTTATAAAATTTATAAGGTTTTATAAGAGACCTTATAAAATTTATAAGACTTTATGATAGAGCTTATATAATTTATAAGGTTTTATAAGATAACTTATAAAATTTATAAGGTGTTAATAAGAAATTTATAAAAAAGCTTATAAAAATTTATAAGGCTTTATAAGAGACCTTATAAGATTTATAAGGGTTTATAATAGAGCTTATATAATTTATAAGACTTTATAAGAGACCTTATAAAATTTATCAAGTGTTTATAAAAAATTTATAACGTGTTTATCAAAATTTATAAAGTTTTATAAGAGAGCTTATAAAATTTATAACATGTTTATAAAAAATTTATAAGGTGTTTATAAAAAGCTTGTAAAGATTTATAAGCGCAGTTATAAAAAAAAATTGGCAGGAAATTTTTTTTTTGGCGGGAAATTTCTTTTTTTCCATAAACTTTTTTTTTTGAAATTCCATAAATGAACCGCCAATTTTTGAAAAGATAAATGTCAAGTGGCATTTTTGAAAAGGGATACACTAAAAAGGGCATTTCTTAAAATTTCTCACAAATTTATGGTTTTTAATGATTTTTAATTTTTTTAAAACTAAACATAAATAAATGAACCGGAACCGAATGGATACCAAAATAAATTTTAATAAGTACTTATTGGTTCTGTTTTTCGAGAACCAAAACCAAACCGAAACCGAACCAAAGTTTAATAAGTACCTATTGGTTCTAATTTTTCGAGAATCTAAAGAACCGAAGAACCATATACCCAAGGCTAGGAAGAAGTATAACAAATATTAGCCATTTAAAATTTTATAGAGAGTGAAATAAAGTGATTTAGAAGCTACCAAACCCATTTGGAAGGACCTGTTTTTAGGTTCCTTGAGCAAGATACTGCAGCAAGCACAAGCGTATGTACTGAATCATGTGAACCATGTGTCTAAATCTGCAATGAGGTACTCCTAAAAAATAACACATATGGACCGAATTCATAATAGGTCAGTTTCAGAGAAATCTTCCACCTAAAAGTGCACTATTCGCAATTCTAAATAGGATATGGAGCCGCCATAAGTGAGACATCACCATATCTAAGCAATGACCAAAATCAGTCCGGATAAAAGAGTATTGCAGTAAAAAATTTGGCAAATCGATGGTCAATCCATGTTTGTGGCTCATAGGGAGCCAGGATTCTCTCCAGTTGGTCAACCGGTTTTTATTCACCCTTCATCATCAAAACTATTAGATTTGGAAGTAGCAAAAATATTCACTATTGTGGATATAACCATCAAAAAAATAAATGAAAATATTAATTTATTTAAATTTATTTTAATATTTTTTAAATTTATTTATTTTAATTATATTTTTATTTAAATTTATTTATTGATTTATTTCAATTTATTATATTTTTATATAATTTATGTATATTTATTTTATGTATTTATTTTATTTTATTCTAATTTATGTCATTTATTTTAATTTACCTTCAATTTAAAATAATTTATTTTAATTAATTTCAATTTATTTTCAATTCAAAATAATTTATTTTAATTTATTATAATTTATTTTGATTTTATTTTAATAAAATTTATTTAACCCTACACATGTTACGTTTTCAACCATACATGTGTCACGTTAATGGTTGACTGACAAAGATAACGGTCAACTTTGATTTTGGCCGAAAAATGATAGTTCGTATATGAAATTTACAATTTTTATTAATGAACTTAAATTTATGTTTGGTATGGAAGTTTGTATATGAATGGACACAACGTCAAAAGTTCACGTAGGTTTCGGCCAGATATTATTACTTTGACTACTCCCACATTTATGGGGACGTAAAAAACTGCGTGCCGTTTCATTAATTTAGTTTAATTTTGTTATTATCTGTAACATCATCAACAATTTATAGAAAAGTGTATTTATTTTCAGTCAAAGCCTTTAAAACGTGACTTCAAAGCACGTAAGTACATTAGTAATTTAAATTTCGAATTTCGCCCCAAATAATTTAATTTTACTATCATGTCCATTCATGTTTTTGACTGGGCTCATGATATAGCTATAATCAAGCCTAATAACAAACACATAAACATTTGAGCCCAAATCAAGGATAACCCGTTTTTTTGGTTTGATGTGATAATTCGGTAGAGCAATTATTTAATGTTTTAATTTGTTGTTGATCGATGTATTTAACTATTTGATCCTTATTATTAATATAAAATTTGGGTTGACGGAAAAAAATATTTAGTTGAATGCAGAAAATTTTATAATCTTTCTAAAAATTATTTAATGTTTTAATTTAATAAATTTTTACCAATCACTGAATATACTATCAAAATTTTAACAGTTTCAAATAAAATAACATTAATTTTTACATAAACAATTACAAAACATCTTATATATAATATCATTTTTTTGTCTTTGTCTAAAACGTCTATTAAATAGAATAAGAGAGTAATAATTAAGCTAAAATATATATATATATA
>OVBA01009679.1:0-10144 GCA_900406435.1 Lepidium aucheri | reverse complement strand
TAGCTTCTTGCTTGTCCTCAAGCAAAGAAAGAAAAGACTGTAGGAAGATCAGATCTCATCAAACAAATGAGTCTCTCTAGATCCTGCACATCAAGTCCAAAGTGATCACAAGAATATTACTTATCAAAATCGAGACCACCTTGTACTTCCCCCAGACTTGGCAAACATAACAATCTCGTGTCACAATCCAAAACAAACAATCAGATTCTCCATACGGACTTCCTAATAAATCTAAGTGCAGTCTCATTCGAGGGAATATCGATCAAAAGGCAAAAAGTTCCTACTTCTACTCTCTAGACTACCTTCCATCTGATTTCATCTCTCTCTTTTCATCAAACCAATTCTTCCCAGGTTTGCTTAGGGTATCCTTTTTTAATTACTTGGCTGATTCTTTGGTAACTAAAGATTATACATGAGTTGCTTCATTGGAGTTTCCCTCAGTAAGCTAATTAGTAAAGTAAAAAGTATTATGTCATTGGATGTATCCTCAGAAATGTCCAATTCACTTTAAAAACTCGCAGCATCATTGGAGAACTTTTACCCTAGGCTAACTTCATGCAAAAACTTAGATCGAGTACCATCAGAATTTGGCTTAAAATGCCTGAAAATGATGAAGAGAGAAACAGAACCAGACTTACAAGGAACATCTTTCATTGAGTAAAGAGAAGGAACATACCTGATGTATTACCAATTCCCTTGACGAGAGGATTAAGTCAGGTTAGGTGTGCAATCAGCATGAAATCCCCTGAAACTTGAGATGAATGTGCTCAGAAACTGAGTGTTGCTTTGTCTCTAGGTTTTCCAATAGTCTGATCGATTCCTGACAAATGCAAATCAAGCGATACTGAGTCCAGGATAATGCTAAGAAAATCAAAAATCAAGCAGTCTGATGTCAGTCTCAAAAGCTCAAAATACAGAAATAAATGAAAGAAATAGTCTGAAAAATCGAGAATGCAAAAGAAACAAAAACAGAAAAATTTGTAAGACAATAAGTGTTCTCCCCCAGACTTACTTTACACCGTTTCGGTGTAAAAATAAACCAAAAAGAAGACACAAAAACGCATAAAAACAAAATTAAGCAATAAATAGTCTAAAATAAAATGAAAAGAAACTGAAACAAAGTTAGGAAGTAGTCGCGATCGCCAGGTGCTCTGCGACGTCGAGGAAGATGATTCTCCAATGGCTGATCGTCCTCATCATCATCATCAGACTGATGTCCAGCAACAATCTGGTCGGCTAGTAGGCTCAGTAGGCATAGGCACATGCTCATCCCAATCAGCTGCAGGTGCACTCATACACAAAGAAGCTGGGATCTTCCTCAAAGCATCCCAAATAGTCCGCTGAATCGATCTCTTCCTCCACTCATTCTCGACCTGCCACTCTCTAAACTGCTGATCCGTAAAGTCTGGTGAGTAATGAGGTAGTCCGAGTTCATCATCTGTTGTGTGTCATCGAAGAAAGTCCACTGCTTTTCTTCTCCAAAAAGTATCCAAATCGAGCCAAGGCAGCTGTATCGATCAAATCGATCCTCTCCACAACTTCTGTTTGACTGAGATCTTATCCATGAAATCTGAAACTCGATGTCAAGAGACTACACATCGGCTCGACTAGTCCCTTCCTCGGGTCACCTCTGAATCTGCGCTTAATCAGCTCATTACGAAATAGATACCCCAAATTGATGTTCAAAGGAGGACCTGTAGCATAAGTAGGATCTTGGTAAAGATCTGGTACGAAAGTACAGATAGCCTCGTGCAAGTACTCCAGCTGAGACTTGGTGACACTGCCTGACTCTTCCTTAGCAAGAATGGTCAACCCAATATGCTTAGCAACTATCCGAATCGCAGGATTCGTGATGTGAGTAAGCTTTGAAGAGTTACCCCGATAACCATCACCAAACAACAAGTACCACAATGCATTCTTCAGAAGTGAATTCTTTGGTGGTTTCTGTCCAACAGCATACTCATCAAAACTATAAACCCGGCACAACTCCTGAATGGTGATCGTATAAAGAACTCCTCTGTACATGTACATGAGGTACTGGGCATAAACCGGACTGTGAGGATCAGCACTCATATGTAGATCACATGTCGCTAAAAACTGCCTAACGACCTCCGGATAAAGCGGATAAGAATCAAAACAGAACCTGGTCAGACCAAGATTATCAAGCAGCTTAGTAACATCATCAAGAATCCCCATCCAATGCAATGTCTCACTGCAAAGGAACTTCGTTGGGATCAATGTGTTAGTGAGGAGCTGATCATAGAACTCTCATGAAAACTCTTCCAACCATCTCCTTCTTTTCTAATCTTATATGCTGTTGTAGTCTTGACATAAGAAGGAGTGTCCCTGCTAGCCACATTATCGACAAAGTATGTCTGTTCCGGTCTCGGCCAAGGCGAACGCTCACCAAGTTGTCCATATTTAGGTGCATCATCATGCTGTTTGACGACTTACCACGCTGAATATTCGAAGATGTTCTGACCTTCTTTGTAGGCTTCTTAGGATTAGTAGTCGAAGTTCGAACAATCTACAATGCAAGAACAGAGACATAACCACAAAAATTAAGAGTGTGTAATCGAGAAAATTCACAAGAATTTGATAATTTAGGCATACAAATGATCAGTGGTTCGATTTCTATTCTATTAAACAAGATCAACATCCAGCAATGCATCAATCGAACTACAATTATCAAGATCAAGCCTAAAAATTTGAAAATCCTCTAAAAATTCTCCTTCAACCTAACAAGAAATCTTTAATCAAAATTCAATCATCCAAACAGCAAGAGGGCGTCGAATTCATGTAAGAATAAGGCATATGCATCAGTTAATCAATGAAAATCAACCAGAAAGCAAGTTCCTCTTTACCCAATTCAACTTCCAAAATCGGACAGAAAATTCGAATTTAGAGAGCATACCTTTGCTAATCGAAGTAATGAACCACAGAATCAGATAGATGGTGAAATTCTAAGCGGATAAGGCTTTTGAATCGTTAAAACGGATGAAAAACGAGAGAGAATTCGAGGTTTGAAATTTTTTGAAATAGAAATAATAAAAGTTTTCTCGATTTGAAACCGTTCTGCGCGTTTAAGAAGACAAACCTGGGTCAAGGATCGATCGATCCTTATATTGATCGATCGATCTGTGCCCTCGAGAGCAAAGAACGATCGATCCTTACCTTCAAAATTGGGCGATGGATCGTGCGCAAATTAGTGTACTTTTACTCAATCGATCCCAACTTTACAAGTCGGGCGATAGTTCGTGCGCTTCTTCTCTCTTCATTGCCCAATTGTGCTCTACTTCCCAGGTCGGGCTACAGATCGTGCGCTTCTTCTCACCCTATCAGTCGATCGATCAATGTGACTTGAGTTGGGCAATGGATCGTACGGTCCTCCACTGTTCAATTGCACAATCGATCTTTGAGTAGCATGTCGTGCTCTGGATCGTGCGGCAATCCTATCTCCTTTGATTAGTCGGATTATGCTTGTTCGGTCAGGCACCGGATCATGTGCAAACCTATTATGCTCATTGATCGATCGATCGTTGAGTCGATCGATCGATTGTTGCTCTCTGACAGCTTCCTACTTTGAACAAAAAAACAAAAACAAAAACGAATGAAAAATAAAAGAAAGACGAAAAACAAACTACCTAATAGTGGGTTGCCTCTCACTCAACGCTCTTTTACTGTCATTAGCTTGACTCGGATGCCATTGAGATGGCGGAACTGCTTGAGTAAGGTTTGCTTACTCCTTGGACACTAANGGACACTAATCTCCTCAATGATGAACTTCTTCAGCTGTTCATCTTTCTTGTGGATTGTCCTCCCTGAAGCATCCAGCAATGCAACAGTTCCATCCCGGCATATCTCCTTGACCGTATAGATTCCAGAAGTATCAATGCCAAAACTACCTGCAAAAACTTTGATAACCAAACCTTTAACATCATAGTTGCAGAATTTGTCAAGACGATAAAGGATACAAGTGTCTTGATGTTCAGCTTAGTCCTTCTCCTGTTCACAAAGCAACTCATACTCGTCATCACAATCACTGTCTTCTTCGCCACCTAGAAGCTCTGTCTGAGAGTGAATGATGGAAAAGCTTACTCTTCACATAATCAGCAGGTACAGCATTAGAGCTTGTGGTGCCACATATATCTTCGAAATTCTCTATGTGATCCATAGGATTCTCGCCTGGAAGTCCATTGAAGACATACTTCTTAACCAACCCAATAAGCTGAGGTTTGATCTCATAATCATTCCTCTCAATTGCAGGAGGTCGAATAGCTGAGCGAATCTGATATTGGGTGTGTGGAGTGTTCATGTCACCTATCACTCTGCGTTGAGCAGGCTCTCGTGCTCTCTTAATCTCGGCCAACTCTCTCTGCAATTGTTGTACCACTGTGGCCATCTTCTGCGGATTATGTGCTTGATTCTCTGGAGGATTCATATTCCTAGCTTTTCTGTTTTCTCTCTGAACTCTCGCAAGCTCTTGATTATCAAAGTTGAGTAGATTTTCATAACCTTGACTTCTGGTCATACACCTGAAAAGAGACAAAACGAACAAAAAGAAAAACGTAAGTAACGATATAGACTTGAAACTGTAAACAAAAAATCAAAAGCCAACTAATGGTTCCCCGACAACGGCGCCAAAAACTTGATACAACGATTTTTAACCCTATATCCTACTGCAAGTAAACAGCAAACGTAATAGCACTTAGGGGTCGAATTCCTCAGAGAACCAAATCACACTCTCAACGTCTATGAAATTGCAAGCTATATCAATCAAATTCAGAAAAATAAATACTAACAACTTAACGTGGATGTAATCAAATAACTAAAGCAATCGAATATCGGGTACTCATTCAGAAGTTAGAACTCTTGTCTGGGAAACTATTAAGGAACTAATCTGATCATACTCTCAGCTTGAACATAAATAAAGATAAACCAACTCTCGTTGAATCTACCCCTCTACTAAAAATCTAAAGATCCTAACTCTTGTTGGTTTCAGATTACAAGTAGGATTTATCGTTTTGGTTCAATTACCCACAACCAAACCTAGCATCAACTCTCGTTGGTAGTGAAGGAATTGCTCTTCTAATCTAGTTCTGATTTTTAACAAACTTCTGGAAGGTTAACAACCTAAAATCATTGACTAGGTGATCAAGCTAATCTATGCATTAAACTCAAGTATTAGAAGGGGAATCTTCTATTTATCAATCCTATTTGTTCCCTAAAATTGAATTCTAAAACCCTAGAATCCCTATATACGATCTAAGATCTACTCAGACATATAACAATGAACCAAGCAAATCATGATGAAGTAAAACTAAAACTGCATTAAGAAATAGTAATAGGAATCAGAAATTCTTCTCAAGTGTGAAGAGATCTTCTTCCCAGCTTACAAACTCTCAAACTTCTGTAAAAATTGTTCTTCCAAAGCTCAAAGACGACTTACAAAAATAAAATAGGAAAAGAGTATTTATAGGTTTCAAAACAAGAGCTGAAAAATCTTGAAATTAGGTTTCTTTGAAGGGCATTGATCGATCTTTGGATATTGAGTCGATCTCTCAGAAGCCAAGTCGTTCTTCAGATCGTGCGCATATTCCTCGTTAAAGCACTGATTGATCGATCCTTGTGTTGACCGATCGATCCTTCCTCTCGTAGAGAATACCAGAAAATGCTTCAAACTTCTCCAAAGTTCACCTTCAAGCATGATCCCAACTCTGAACCTTTTTTACCTGAAATCTCAACAAAACACAGACAAATATCCCAAATATAACCGTAATAATGAGCTCAAAACCAACAAAATATGAGGAACATCAGTAATCCCACTCTATTCCACCATAAAAGATACTCAAAAGTTGCTTGTTTGTCATCCATGGTGTGGACAATCTCGCAGGTACTCTCTAAACCTATCCCAAGCTTCACTGAAAGACTCATCAGAAAGTTGTTGAAAAGCGGTGATCATGTTTCTCAATGCAGTGGTCTTAGACTTGGTATAGAATTTGTCTAGAAAAGCAGCTCTGACGACTTCCCATGTAGTGAGTGATCCTAGAGGTAAAGACCTTAACCATCTAGACACTTTGTTTGAAAGTGAGTGGTGAAAGAGCTTACACTTCACATAGTCCACATGGACTCCATTTGAACTCGTCGTGCTACACATGTCTTTAAAATTCTCGATGTGGTCCATCAGATTCTCTCCCAGTAAACCGTTGAAGACATACTGCTTAACCAAACCAATAAGCTAAGGCTTGATTTCATAGTCATGTTAAATTGGTGGAAGGCGAATGGCTGATCTATTCTGATAACACTGATGAAACGTTTCCAGATTTCCTATAGTTCAGCATTGAGGCTGATCTTGTAGCCGCCTAAGCTAAGAGATTTCCCTCTATAGTTGCAGCAGGGTAGCTACTTTATCTTAATCAGATATGTACGTAGGAAGTAGACTCATTGCTTAAGCCCTTCTATTCCCACGCTCAACTCTAGCAAGTGTCTCGTTATCAAAATTCAGAAGGTCTTCAGAGCCTTGGCTTCTTCTGACCATAAACCTAAAACACATTGGAAAAAAATAAACAAAAACAAAAATACGTAAGTAAAAGACTTAGATAAAAACTCGAATCTCAATCGAAAGGTAACCAATTGGTCCCCGGCGACGGCGCTAAAAACTTGATGTACTCAGGATTTAACCCTTAAAACCTACTGCAAGTGTACAACAAATTAATATAGTATTTAGGGATCGAATCCACGAGAACCAATGATTGCACTATCAATTACTTAATTCTAATTCAAGCTAAATCAAAATAATAATAAAGAGTGATTGCAACTAACAACTTAAGCAAATAAACAATGTTAATTCAATATTAAAAGCATTTTGCATCGGGAATTTAGCAGGAAATAGGAAATCAATCAGGAAACTTTCAGGGCATACATTCAACCAATTCTCAACTTAGACATAAATTTATAGTAAACTCATTATCGTGGTGTCGACTACTATGTCTAGCAACCTAAAATCCTAAATTGTCGTTTGGTTCTAGAAATGTAAACATGCATTATTGAGTTGGTCTGATAGGTTCACAACTAGCCTTAACATCAACTTTCGTTGGTTAAGGACTAACTTCTCATCTAAGCTAGTTTATGCATCAAACAAGCTTTTGGAGAGTTAAACGACCTAAGATCATATACTAGGTGAGCAAGCTAATTTAAGCATTAAACACAGTCTTAGATGGAGAACAGACAAGATTCGAACCCTATTGGTTCCTAATTCATGATTCCTAAATCCCTAGAAAACCCTAACCCTGATAAGGGAACTACTCAGACATGATCAAAGATGACACGACAATAGATGTAAAAGAAAACATGATTAGATTGCAAACTTAATAAAAGGTTCAGAAACCTTCTCAAGGTTGAGGATGAAATCTTCTCCCAAATCTTACAAAAGTCTCTCTCCATAAAAGTGTTCCCCCTATAAGATATTAGTTCTGAAAACCTAATTATAGAAGTCTAAAAACGTGTTGGTACAAATATGGAAAACTAGGTTTTTCTTCATGGCCTCTAGGATTGATCGATCCAGATGCACATCGATCAATCCGAATTCTGAACGATCGATGTCAGTGACAACTGGTCAATCTCCAAGTTGGGCGTAAATCACTCAGAGGGCTGGATTGGTTGATCCTGGGACGCAAGGTCGATCATCATGTTGGACGCATATCCCGGTGGCGAGAAAATCAATGAACCAAGTGAGACAGGTCAATTCTCAACTCGTGTGCAGTTTCTGAAGGTGTAAAGGATCGATTGATCCAGATACAAATCGATCGATCCTGATGTCTTGTAAAAATGTCAGAATTTCTCTAAATTGCTTCAACCCATGTTTTGAGTACATAATCCGAATTTAACCTATTTTGTACTTGTAAGGACTCAAAAACACTAGCAAAGACTCTAAAATATGCCAAAAGGTGAACTAAAAGCTGATAAAATGAGATACATTATTATCATAATGTGGGAGATCAAGGAGATCATTTTCCGTGAGGAAACTCCTAAAATCCAAGAAAGATGAATCAGTTCTGTTTGGGCCTCCTTCTTTTTCTACCTCACAAGTTATTTCATTGAAATCTCCCTAAAGGTACCTTGGATCCTCCCTTTATCCAAAAGTGTTATTTTATTCAATATCTCCTTTCTTTTTGTTATTTTATAATTTGAACATCATGTTCTTTGTTCTAGAACAGGGCTAATCCTCCTCTAGTAATAGAAGATGGAGAGATAGTCTTATGGTTTTCGAAATTTAGGCTTTCTATAGTTTTGAAGACGAAATCAGTCTATCTTCTTGTATCCATGAGGAATTAGAAATCAGGACAATGCTTGTAATTGATGTCCTTCAGCCGTCGAATTGTCTGGGAATTCCCTAACCCTTGATAATTCCAGCTCATTATGGCTAAAGAATAAGGACCCGTCAGGTCCCCGAAAATTCATCTACCTCTTCAAAGATTTTGGGGTTATCTTATCACGAGATCCTCTGAAGTGATCAGGAGAGTTACAGGGTAATACAATATGTTTGGGTATCACCATTTTGGGTGCATATAGGTTTGTTATTTATCGGTATACATCTAGCAGTTGCAAGCAACAGATTAACTCTTGGAGAGCTTTGGATCTGAATCACATTTCTTTTTTCTCAAATTAAATCCCGGCATTATTCTTAGACTAACTTGGATCGTTTTCTTGTTAGGTGGCCTGTCTTGTTTCCGTCTGCTCTGGCTGATTCTCGCAGCTGTCACTTTTGAGAGTTTGGAGCTTGTTACCCCTTCCACCAAAGCTATTGACCCTAGTCTTAGAGTAACTGGGATTCGCTCTCTTCCAGGTGAGGAAGTCTCATCTTTATTCTCTTGTTCTGATTGTTGCTTGCGAACTCTATCCATTTGTGCTGCATTTATTTCAAATAGTCATGTTCTTTTGCCTTGTTTTACCCTTTCCTTTTGAACAGCTTGTTCAATTGGGTCTGAAGAGGAGATTGCATCTGTAGAGAAGAGCATAACATGGGTGCTTGTTCAATTTACTAAAGGTTCAAGTTCAATCATGTTCAAGAATTGTAAGGAAGAAGAACAAAACGCAGACGTTCGAACAAACACTAATGATGTGAAGAAATCCAGTTTCTTAAGGCAAAGGTTTGGTGTGTGCAAGTTTGAATCAAGGGAGGATGTTGGAATATGATTTGATGTGTGTGATTTTTAATGGTTTTAGAGTCTTGTTTTAGGTAATTTTGCATCTGTTTAGATAGATTTTCGGATCACTTAGGTCTTTCTAGGTTTATTTTGCTTTCTTTGCATTTGCATTTGGAGTTTGGAGTTTATTATAGGTAAAGGAGAAAAAAGGAGCTAAAAATGGAGCTAAGGATGATTGGATCAGCTGCAAGGCAAAAGAAGTCGTGCAAACTCATATTGCTTCCTCGTGGAACGCAGGGCGAGGACTGCCCGGAACGCTCAGGAAAGATGCCTCAGTTACCAGCCTCAACCTATCTGCTGCGAGGGAGGACAAGTCCATTACACTCAGACCATTGACTTAGCTTCAACCCCCGAGGGCGAAGACCAGAACCACTCCTTGGTGCCCAAGCTCGCGCAAGGACTCCAAGGGCAAGATTTCTGGTTGACCGACTTAGGTCGGTTTGGCCATTAGGGTTATGCAAATGAACCTATAAATACCCCTTAATACCTATCTTATCATTTTTATCTGTTGTTTAGCCAGAAAAAGACTCTCTCTATTTTGTTGTTGCTTTCATTTATGCTTTGATTAAGGTACCTTGATGTTTATGCTTTGATTTGAATAGAATGATTTTAGATTGATCTTCATCTTTACTTTCTACTCTTTACTTTATTGTTCTTTATGTTTATGCAAACGAGATCTCCTTTGATCCTCCACTCTCAGGCCATGAGATTTGAGTAGATCCTAGTGGATATCGAGGATAGGGAGATCAGAGGTGAATCAACCGATTCTCTCGCCGTGCAAACATGATCTAACTCCGATCTCCTCTCACATGGCTAAGCTTAAGGCTGGNTCCCTGATCAAGAGAGATCTGATTTGGGCCGTGACCTAAGGCTAGCGCCAAGGGAACCGGAGACCAAGTGCCATGTGAGTGATGGTTTGATCCACCGAGGAGAGATCT
>OVBA01009678.1:0-10147 GCA_900406435.1 Lepidium aucheri | reverse complement strand
GTAACCTTAAGTTGATAGAGAACATTGAACTAGCACTCATACTCTCAAAAAACCGTCTAACTCTCTTGTTATTCACTTATGTGCTTCCCACCACTTGTTTAGTAACCTCAAGGTTATATAGAACGTTGAACTAGGTCTTATACTCTCAAAAACTGTCTAACTCTCTTGTTATTGACTCATGTGCTTCTCACCACTTGTCTAGCAACCTTAAGTGTATAAAGGGCATTGAACTATCCCTTATACCCTGAAAAACCGTCTAACTCTCTTCTTATTGACTCTTATGCTCCTCACCACTTGTTTAGTAACCTTAAGTTGATAGAGAACGATGAACTAGCACTTAATACTCTCAAAAACCGTCTTTTTATCTTCTTATTGACTCTTATGCTCCTCACTACTTGTTTAGTAACCTTAAGTTGATAGAGAACATTGAACTAGCACTTATACTCTCAAAAACCGTCTAACTCCCTTGTTACTGACTCGTGTGCTTTTCACCAGTTATCTAGCAACCTTAAGTTGAAAAAGAACGTTGAACTAGCACTTGTACTCTCAGAAACCGTCTAACTCTCTTCTTATTGACTCATGTGCTTTTCGCCACTTTTTTAGTAACCTTAAGTTGATAGAAAAGATTCATGTGCTCCTCGCCACTTGTTTAGTAACCTTATGTTGATAGAGAATGTTAAACTAGTACTTATAGTCTCAAAAACCGTCTAACTCTCTTGTTAAAGACTCATGTGCTTGTCACCACTTGTCTAGTAACCTCAAGGTTATAAAGAACGTTGAACTAGGACTTATACTCTCAAAAACCGTCTAACTCTCTT
This sequence comes from Lepidium aucheri, assembly GCA_900406435.1. Lineage (NCBI taxonomy): Eukaryota > Viridiplantae > Streptophyta > Magnoliopsida > Brassicales > Brassicaceae > Lepidium > Lepidium aucheri. The sequence continues at coordinate 9,329 of OVBA01009678.1, read as the reverse complement.
GTTATTGACTCATGTGCTTCTCACAACTTGTTTAGTAACCTTAAGTTGATAGAGAACATTGAACTAGCACTTATACTCTCAAAAAACCGTCTAAGCTCTTTGTTGATACCTAAGTTCGATTTCAACTTTTGGGGAGAAGTGTAAGTAAACCAACAGATCGGACTTTGAAAAATGGAAAGACAATTCGTGTATAGGTTTTTGCTTGAGGTTACAATAGATGCCCCCCTCTAATTACAATTCTCTTCTATTTATAAGCCTAAGCATTATGACCTAATTGTGCCATCACCCCTCCTCTCTTTTCAAACTTCTCCTTGGACCTCGCCGTCATGATCTGTTTTATTTTCTTATGGGCCTGGGCTGATCTTCAAACTGGGAGAGCTTAATCGGGTATGGGCCTTAACGAGCCTTCTGGAGCAAACAGGCCATGTACGAACAATAGCCCCCCCAGCTCATATGGTTTATCACTTCGCTGAACCTATGAGCTTCATTTCCGGGATCTGCCTACTTTACTCCGCCATATCCTCCTTTGAATTTTAAAATGTGTGCCGAAAAATTAGTTGTCTCTTGATTAACTTGGATCTGCCATTTATTGCGGGATATTCTTTCGTTATGGTTATATAAGGGTACGCGACGCATCTCATCTAAACATACTTTGGGATTTGAAAGTCACTAATCGGATTTATCATGAGGGAAAATAGCTCCTCAGCCGCTGATCACTCTAGGAACTCGAGCTCTCCCAGTTCGCTCATCTCCTTCTTATTATTACTATTTTATCAAAAATATAATTATTCCGTTTTCCTTTGACGTATTTTGTTCTATTTCAGGGAAATTCCAAAACTGGAGCTCATCCTCTTATCACGGCAATTCCCGTCCGCGATCATTGGTCTACAAACGCTTGGTCTCAAGAAACAAAGGTGAACTTCCGCCTCCACCACGCTCTTATCATGATCAAGATGAAGTCACAGGAAAGAGGTCCGATTCAGCAAAACCTTCTCCGAAGCGTGCTCGCTCATCGAGTGATGCACCCGAGGACGACGAGGCTGGAGACCTCGTGGCCCCCAAGGGTATTGATTATGGGATTTCCACCCATTGGCATCGCCGCAGCTCGCCTTCATCAAAACCCAAATTCCAATGGAGTTTCACGCATGACAGAGATTGTCCAATCGTTGAAGATTGTCATGGTATGGCTATTGTGTTAAGGCACTTCAAACCTCAGGATTGCATTATTCCGGCACTGAGAGATATGTCTGAAAAGTCAAACTATACTGAGGCTCTTGAAGCTTTTCGCCATGTGAGATTAATTTCTCTGTATCCGCTATATATATATTTTTTTAAAACTATAATCTTGTTTCTTTTACCCAACTTTCTCTTTTGCAGGCTATCAGGGCATTTAATAAATGCGTTGGTGGTTACGAAGCTAAATTCTCCACCTCGTCGTCAAAAGAGTCGAGCAAGACGGTCGACCAGTTGGCGGATATGCTCAGTTTTGCCCAGGATCGTGAGATGAAAACGCTTGTTGAGATTCAGGAAGTGCGGTCAGAGGCCTTATCTTTAAATAAGAGAGTTGCTGATCTTGAAAGAACGCTTCAGCAAGAGCACGAGGCGCGGGAAACTGCTATCGAATCTGCAGTTGAAAATGCTACAAAGGATTTGTCCGCAAGGTACCGCGAGCGCTACGCTCTATTGAAGGCCCGGCTAGATAAACACTGTCTCGAAGGGGAGCTCGAAGTTAAAGCGGCGGATATTGATGCTCGCCTTGACATGATTGGACTGATCCGAAAGGGTACTCTGAACCTTGATAGTGAAGAGACGCGCTTGAAAGACAAGCAGTTGGACCTTGAGCTCGACCTCGGCATGGCAGCTGCCTCGGATTTAGCTGGGATTAACACTTCGGGAAGAAGCGGATCTGAGGATTTAATGAATTCCGAACTTCCTGCGGTTGGTCTATCTGAGGCGGCTCAAAGGATTGATTAGACTTTCCCCTGTTTCTTCCTTTTTGCCCTTTTCTTTTGTAATAAGGCTATAAAAGTCATTTTTCATTCATTTATTTTTTGTTTTTGTTTGTTTTTTTTTTGAACGAGCTACTCATTGGTTTCAAGACAATTGTAGCTCGGTATGTAATAATTTAGTATTTGAATTTATTCTGCCTCAATTTATTTTGTTGTCATTGGGCTTTTATGGATTTGTGGCCTCATCGGGTGATCAGTCCGATGGGTTTGAAAATGTTATGAAAATTTTCGAATTTGTTACTGGGCTTATTACTTCTCCTATTTCTAACTGGGCTTGGTCCGACTATGCGGCCTGGTCCCTATTCGCTAACGCGTGTGTAGTTTCTACATGACGGTTCGAGTGGTTGACCATTAAACTTAACGCACGCCCTCCTTTACTACCGATTTCGTCCACGTGGAAGGCATCACGCGGGCTGGCGTGAGAGTAGTTCTCGAAGGGCGGCTTTCTGATTAGACGCTTCCACTTCCTCCTTGCTTCACCGTTGGATATGTACATGTGGCAAGCATCGAACTGTGCCGCGCGAGCACACATTTACAGTTACCGAGGAGTGAGTTTCATTAATGAAATCCCTTTTTTCCTTATCTTCCTCTCCGTGTACTGCTTCCGTTACAATCGGTATTCTCTCTCAGCGACACTGCATTTTAATTACAGGTACTTCTATCGCCTTTCTCTAGTTTTTCTTTTCTTCCAACCTTTCTTTCCTCCGAAATGTCTTCCATGTCTCGAGCTACATCTGAAGACACCATCAGTGATGGGTTTGTTCTTCCCCTGTGGCGGCAGAGAAAACGTCGACAGAGAGTAAACTCGTCGCCGGACCACCAAGTTTCGTCTTCGAGTTCTGAAGACGACCCCTTAGACGCCGTTGAGTTCTTTGTGGAAGAAGAAGTATACCGAAACACCCCTCCAGACGGCGATCAGAAGTTCGGACCTCATCCCTGATCGGTCTTTACTTGAAGCCTCCTCACCAAGTTCGGGGAAAAATATAATTCCCCGGAGGAGGTGATAACTTTGGTTCCAAGACCAGGATAATCTCCGGAGGTGCTCCCGCCCGGTTACTTATGCGCGTATGCGCTTTATTTTTCGGAGTGCGGGCTCCGCTTCCCAATCCCGACTGAACTGCTGGCATGGTTTGACGCCGTGGGGCTCTGTTTCCCCCAAATGTGCCCATTAGTGATTAGGACGGCGCTGGCCATTTTTACCCGGGCTGTCGAAGTCTGACGTCCCATGTGCGGTGAGGAACTGAGACTCCTCTGCAATGTCAAGAAGAACCCGAGGGGTAAAGGCACGTACTAGCTATCACCGCGAAAGGACCAGAAGGTCGTGGACGACCTTCCTAATAAGGATACGAAGAAGCTGGACCAGTACTTCTTCTTTAAAATCTGTTCCTCAAGTATCGGTGATTTCTCGGTTGATCGCATTCGCACCTCGTGGGCGCGCGAGCTTGGTGGGCATTTCGGAGTCGCGGACTATTTTTTATTTCCTTTAGTAATTTATTCGCTTTATGAACATCATATACTATATTATGATTTATCATCCTTTGTTTTCATGTTGCCAGGTACTTTCAGCTTCCCAAATTCTCCCGAGCTAATCGAGTTCGCCGTTGTACTTAGGGGAGACGGTACGGCGTGGAGATCATTCTCAAGAGAGAGGCTCGACAACGCTCTCTGGTCGTCTCATCCAAGTAAAGGGCGATTTTTCTTAAATTTTTCAATCTTTTAATGATTATACTAATTTGGTTAATTATTTTATTTTATTACTTCGTTTTTAGCTTCAAAGACAATATTGCTCGTAGGTGGTCATTCGAGACGTAAGAAGAAAGCGAAGTCGAAGAGGTCAGCTAAAAACATGCCGATTTCTCTCCCAGCCCGACTATCAAGAGACCTTGCTGCCGGGGTGTCATTAGGGGATCTGATACCCTCTTCGAGCTCTCCGCCTGTTATTTTGGCGCTCCCCCCGTCTACCGAAGAGGCGACGCATATGGAGGTGGTACCCGCTCTTCCTGAGAAAGAGTTACCGGATCTGGGGATGTGTCACGACCTTGTGGCTCCTGCCGCTGATCAAATGGAGGTTGATGGTGCCCAGACGGAAGGAGAAACATCCTTTCCTACTTCTGCGTCGGCATTAACAGTCAATGTCACGACGGCTCCTCTTAGAGTTTCATCTCAGGTGGTGACTCCTCTTCCTCTTCCAGCTTCCTCTATTGAAGCCACTACGACCACCTCGACTGCCGTTCTGGAGGATGGGAATGAGGCATTGTTCCCAGGAGTTAGTGCCTCATCAGGAGCCACTAGGAACGCCCGACCACCGCAAGATCCTCGGGCCGTCTTACTCAAATTCAGGACTCCGGATATGCAGATTCCTCCGGTGGAAGAGATGCTATTTGGCGCTGAATATAAAGCCATGGCCGATGCTAATGTTAAGGTATTCTGACTTATGATTTTTTTTTGATATTGTAGCTTGCTTTCTCTTGGTTGATTTTGAATTTTGTTTTGTTCCTTGGTTAGGGAGTCATGATGCAAAATAAATACATTGACTCAGTCGAGAACCGTACTAGGGAGCTCATCGCCAAGCATCATGACAAGATGCGGGGCCTCAAGGCTGCTCATGACGAGCTCGCCACCAAACTCGACGAGCAAGAGGACGCCCTTCAGAAGGAGGAAAAAGAGCGGGAGAGGTTAGAAGGAGAAAGATCTGAAGCTCTCCTTCGGGCCGAATCGGCCGAGAGGCTCAACCGTGATTTGCGGTGGAGGTTTGAGGAAGAAGCTAAAGCGCGTGTTGAGCTCCAGGAACGTCATGAAGCTTCCAAGGCTAGCATAGAGAAACTGACCGCGGAGATTGAGGCTCTAAAACTTGAAAGATCTGAAGTCGCTACTTCTTTGCGGGAGGTCAAAGTGGCCTTTGCTCAAAAATGGAACAAGAAGAAAAAGGCTGTTGAAGGGGAGCTGAAGGCTCGTGAGGCCCTGGGCAACTTAGCCTTACTGGCTAGAGTCCGAGGTAACACCCTAGACCTCGAGAAGGAGACTGTCGCGTGCCTCGAGCCTTGCAAAGAAGGGGAAGCTGAGTATGAGGAAGTTTCAGACTATGAGCTGGACATATAGCTCTCCCCCTTTTTTTATAATTCCTAATTATTTCAGTATTGGGTTCTACCCTTCTTTTGTAATCATTTAAACGTTTGTCTATCAGTTTCAATTTGGTTTCCTCACCTCTTATTTTGACTTCCCAATCATGCGATTAGTACTTAACCTTTTATATCCTTCTTTTTCTTCTTTTTTTTTTGGGGCTGCACTTGCTTCAGCAAGTTGCCTACGTACCTCGTCAAGAGGATCAAGCCTTACGTAGTTCAATAATCGTTTTTTATTACTTTATTAGATATAAAATTTCTTAAGGTTCATTACATTCCATGGCCTTAGCTCTGTTTTTCCCGAATCAATGTTTTTAATCTTATACACTCTGGGTCTAACTTCGTCCTCAATTTGGTAAGGGCCTTTCCACGATGTTCCCAATTTACCCGCATTTAACTTGCGGGTATTTTTGAATACTTTCCTTAACACCAAATCGCCGACACGCAGCTTTCTGATGTTGACCTTAGCATTATAAAACTTTGAAACGGTGTTTTTGTAATTTTGTAGTCTTAAGTTGGCCAAGTCACTTTTTTCTTCTATTAGATCGACTGCGTGCTCGAGCATCTCTTTATTTGCAAGCTCTGATTCTGGAGCCTGAGTCTCTCTTAGGCTCGGAATTGAGATTTCAGCTGGCACCACGGCCTCTATACCGTACAATAAAGAGAAAGGAGTTTCCCCTATTGCTCTTCTCGGCAACGTTCTGTATGCCCACAGTACACCATTTAACTCTGAGTACCATCCCGACTTTTTCGATTCGAGGCGCTTCTTAAGAATACTTAGAATAGTTTTGTTTGTTGCCTCAGCCTGCCCGTTCCCCTGCGGATAGCGCGGGGTCGATGTTGATAGTTTTATCTTCCATTTGTCACAAAATTCCTTAACGGGCTTCGAGGTTAAGTTCGTTCCGTTATCTGTTATTATCTCATTTGGGAGTCTGTGGCGACATACGATGTTTTTCCACAGGAAATCCGTCACTTGGACCCCTGTAATATTTGGATACGCCTCTGCCTCGACCCACTTAGAGAAGTTATCAGTAAGGACGAGGAGAAATCGAACTCGGCGTATTCCGGATGGTTCTAAGGGTCCTACAACGTCCATTGACCACCTCATAAACGGGTAAGGAATTATTGTCGAGCTAAATAGCTCGGCCGGTTGGTTAATCATTGGCGCGTGCCTTTGGCATTTTTGGCATTTCTGAAAATATTTACCACAATCAGAGATTATCGTTGGCCAATAATACCCTTCTCTCTTAATCCGAATTGCTAATGCTCGTCCTGCCGCGTGATTACCGCAGCTCCCTTCGTGCATTTGTCTCAAGATATCAACTGCTTCCTCGTTGCTTACACATCGCAGATAAGGGCCATATACACTTCTTTTATAGAGTTGATTACTTATTATTGCATACCTCGCACTTTGCAATTTTACTTTTCGAGCTTCCCATTTTTCTGAGGGTAGCTCTCCAGTTCATATGTAGCGTTGAATTGGGTTACGCCAATCTTCCTCAATGGAGATTAGCTCGCCGTCGCTAGTCGCGTCGTTTTCATTGCCCAAAGGATGATCAATTGTCAACACGTCTTTTTGGTTGATGCTTGGCCCTTTTATATGCTCGACAGGTATTACTCTTTTTGTGTCCAAGTCAGAGGTCGCAGCCAAGGCTGCGAGAGCGTCTGCTGCAATATTTTCTCCTCTCGGGATCTTGTCGAGCTCGACAGTGTCGAATTGCTTAATTATTCTGCTTACAAGCTCTTTATATGTGAATCCGTGTGAGCCGTTAGTTCTTTTACCCCCAAACTCACTGCTAATCGCAGTCCGCTATTAACGCCTCATATTCTGCGACATTGTTTGATGCATCGAAGCATAAACGAAAAGATTGTTCAATAATCTCGCCAGTTGGGGACACTAGTCGTATGCTGATTCCTGCCCCTTGCTTTGACGATGCCCCATCTACATGTAACTCCCATCTCTTGCTCGGAGTCAACCCGACTTCGTTATTCCGAGCTACTTCCACGACGAAGTCGGCCAATACTTGGGATTTTATGCTTGTCCGGATGCGGTACTCGATGTCGTATTCGCTAAGCTTGATAGCCCATTTTACTAATCTCCCTGACTTGCTCGGGCTATGCAAGATCGTTCTAAGGGGCTTCAAAGTCATTACAATTATCGAATGTGACTGAAAATACGGTCTGAGTTTCCTAGCCGACGTAACCACTGCCAGTGCTAACTTTTCTTCGATCGGGTATCTTATTTCTGCTCCAACGAGCATGGAGCTCACATAATAAATTATTTTTTGATCATTTCTGTCAGTTCGGACGAGCACACCACTAACGGGCGAGTCTGAGACTGCAACGTAAAGGTACAATGATTCCCCAGTTACTGGCTTTGCTGGGATATGTGGCTCAGTGAGGTATCTTTTCAGCTTGCAGAGGGCATTTTGACATTGCTCGTTCAATTCGAACTGCAGCTTGCCCCCTATCTGCTTTCCTTTTAGTATTTTGTAAAAGGGTAGACACTTATTAGATGGCATTGATATAAATCTGTTTAATGCCGCGATTCTCCCGGTTAAACGCTGAACATCCTTCGGTGTTTTTTGTGTAGTGAAGCCTAGCAGAGCGTCTATTTGCTTTGGATTTTCTTCTATTCCTCTTTCGGTAACCAGGTAGCCGAGGAATTCTCCTGAGGTGACCCCGAAGGAGCACTTGGATGGGTTAAGCTTCTTGTTGTACTGATTCAACGTTTCGAACACTTTCTTAGTTGGATAACATGGTCCTTTGAGACCATACTTTTGACGAGAATGTCATCAATGTAGACCTCCATGGTCTTTCCTATTTGTTTGGCGAACATCATGTTGACCAATCTCTGGTAAGTGGCACCTGCGTTTTTTAGTTGGAAAGGCATTACCTTGTAGCAATATATTCCTTGATGTGTTATGAAAGAAGTTTTTTCCTGATCGTCAGGGTGCATAAATATTTGGTTATACCCTGAGAATGTGTCCATAAATGACATTAACTTATGACCCGCGGTTGCTTCCACTATTCGGTCTATATTAGGTAGAGGATAACTATCCTTAGGACAAGCCTCATTCAGATCTGTGAAGTCCACGCACATTCTCCAATTACCAGTCTTCTTTTTAACTACCACTGGATTAGCTAACCAGTCGGGGTATTTTACCTCTTTGATTGACCCATTTCTTAGCAACCGATGCACTTCTTCTTTGACCGCAGCTGCCTTTTCCGGGCCCAATTTCCTCTGCTTTTGCTTAACCGGCTTGTATATTGGATTAACTTTTAGCTCATGCAAGGTGACCTTTATATCTATTCCAGTCATGTCAGATGGCTCCCATGCGAATGTTTTTTTATTCTCCTTTAGGAAAGCTATTAGCTCGGTTTTGATGTCTTGTTCAAGGTCTACTCCGACTTTTACTTTCCGGTCAGGGAAAGTTGCGTCAATAGCTATGATTTCTAAAGACGATAATCTTGGCTTGGCCGTAGCTTTGACGCTTTTTTCTCTAGCTGCTATAAGGTTTTACCTCGCAGCTTTTCGAATGCTGTTCTGTAACAGCCTCTTGACGCAGATTGATTTGCCCGGATGACTCCAATTCCACCATTAATCGGAAATTTTACGCACTGGTGATAAGTCGAGGCTACTGCTTTCATATTATATAACCAGGGTCATCTGAGAATAGCATTGAAAGCCGCCGGTTTATCCACGACCACGAATTTTACGAGTTTGCGTATGTCATGGGTTACTACTGGCAATATGATCGTTCCTAGTGATAGACTTGTAGTTCCGTCAAAACTAGTTAGTGGAGTTTTATCATTATTCATTTCCGAATCCTCAAAATTCATTCGCTTATAAGCGTCATAGAAAAGCAAGTCTACCGAGCTTCTGGTGTCAACCATTATTCGTGAGAGTTTGAACCCCGCGACTTCTAAGTCAATTACGATTGCATCATCGTGAGGTTTATCGAGGTGCGAGGTTTCGCTCTCGCTAAAGGTGATTACGATGTCCTGGAGAATCGAGTTCCCTCCAATCTGGGAGCTTGCTTCTGCCTTACGCTGGTGTGCTTTGATCAAATTTATAGAATGTGAGACGAGGTACGATCCTCCCATAATGAAGTCAATTCGTTTTGCTTGCGACTTCTGATTCTCAACTTCTACTTCCTGATGTTCACGCTGCTTGCTGCTACCACTTCCTCGCCTT
>OVBA01009677.1:0-10149 GCA_900406435.1 Lepidium aucheri | reverse complement strand
AGAGCATGTTGACAAGCCTCTAGAAACCGAACAGACTGATGAGATGATAACGTTTTGGGAATTGCTTAGAGTACCCTTGAGAGTTGGACCAACTTCTGCAAATTTGGTCAAAGCATGTAAGTTGTGTGGGACATGGTCTCGAGAAAACCGGATGAGGTTAGGTTTTTTGTGCATCTACGCCTCTTTTATTGAAGGAGTGAGGTCATCAACAAACATTTCATTCCGTTTTGCTAGTATGGTTATGAATCTTGCTGAGTTTGAGAATTACCCATGGGGAAGGGTTTGTTTCAAAAATCTGATGGATAACATTAGGTCAAATAGTGTGTTCAAGGCAAATACACTTGAAGGGTTTGCCCAAATTCTTCAAATCTGGCTGTATGTTGCTCTTCCTGAATTTGGATCCACCTATGGTGAACCTTTACCAGGCAATCCAACTACACTCATGCTTGCTTTTAAAGGGAGTAAACTTCGCAAGAATATCAAGGATAACATACTAAAGCAGGTTCTAATTTTTCCCAAGTTCTTCTGCTTTGAATTTCGACATAGTTATAATCTGCTTTGAGTTTCGACGTAGTTATAATCTGATTTGAATTTCGACATAGTTAAATAGACTTCTATTTTCTTGTTTTTATTGTAGGTAAAGGTAAACAACTTCACTTACTTGGGACTTGAGGAGATGTTTCCGGTCTGGGATGATGATATTGAAGATGTCATAGTTGAAAACATTATAAAGGATATGTTTAACAAGTTCAATAACAACGGTTCGTGGACATGGAAGAGATCACATTGGAAGACTGAAGATGTTATGAGTTTGGAATCCCCACCATCAGAACAAGTAGAGGGAAAAAAGAGAAGTGTGGAAATGCCGGTGGAGATAGTTGGTAGAAAGAAATTTAAGGCAGCATCACCATCTGTGTCGACTTCTGAAGCCAATTCTCTTGATGCATTGAAGGCTTATCTGGATCTGTGTTGTAATAATATGACATTGAAGCTGATGGATACTATTCACCAAGGAGAAGCTAGGATGACAGAAAGCATTACTGTGTTGGCGGATCGGATGTCTGCTGTTGAGACTGCACTAGAAGAGCTTAAGCATCAGTCTAAGGAGTAGATCACCTCGATGAAAGAAGATGCATTACCTGAGCAGAATACACAGAGCAAGTCAGTTCCACTTGATGCATGAGTTAGTTCTGATCACTCTAAAAGGAAAAAAACAGTAGGTGCAAACAAAAAGAAAGGCAAAAAATAAGCAGCTTTGTTACTTTGTTTGGTTGTTTGTTTCAGACTTTGTTTGGTGGTTTGTTTGGTTGTTTGTTTCAGCTGTGTTGATACTTGTAATTGTCGAATAAAACTTGGGTTTTCGTTTTTTGAATTGTAGACTTTGTAGATTGGTGTGTCTAGAGAGAGTGTGATTGATGATTTACAGTCAACTATAGACTTAACTTGTAGACTTAACTAGTAGATGTTACTCGTAGACCTTATGTGTAGATTTATAGTCAACTGTAGACTTAACTTGTAGATGTTTTTGTAGACCTGATGTGTAGAGTTACAACTTGGGTTTTCGTTTTGTGAATTGTAGACTTTGCAGACTGGTGTTCCTAGTGAGAGTGTGAATGGTGATTTACAGTCCAGTGTTGTCGTTATGGACAACAAACCGGCTGATATCGACTTTGAAAAAATACAGAGAAACAAGCAGGAGCAGAAAAAAAAATAGCACAGTCCTTGGTTAGAGATAAGACTGAACGAACAAGGAAGCTTGCTCCTACACAACTCAGTCCTTTCCAGGGTAATAGCACTGTGAAACAGATCATTCGAAGAACAAGAGGGCCTGGATATGACCCTTTCCTCGCGGCTGATAGCAAGAAGCTTGAGGTATTAGAAGAGTGGCTGAAACTTGATCCGTAAGTTTTTCTATTTTACTCCATTTATACTTAATTGTTACTACAAGTAGACTTAATAGACTTAATTGTCACTACAAGTAGACTTAGTTGGGTTGTATGGTGTAGAGAATACAAGAAGAAGAAAAGAAATCCGAAGTCTTTTTTGAGTTGGTTTTCGATTCTGCGGGAACCACAACAGTGGTTACATGATGTGGTATATACTAAATTGTCTTACATACTTAATTTGCAGAGTTAATGCACAGATTTAGTGTAGCATATAACTTTGTGATTGTCTCTTGTAGCACTTGGTTGCAGGGATTAATCTCTTGAGGGGTCGATATGCNTGCAGCGCATCCAGACTGGTTTAGGTCGGATCGTCTTTGTTTTCTTGACTCTACGCTCAGCATGCTATGGGTTAACAAATACCCAGAATTTGTGCAAACATCTGCCCTGTCTGCTGGGGCATATGATTACTTCTTAGGAGAAGAGCCATTTTACTGCAGATCTGATAAACAATGGGGGCTGGATGTGGATGATATATATGTCCCTTTGAATATCACACAAGGTGAGATTGCCTCCATGGTTCTGTTTTACTTACATCCAAATATAATGATGATTCAAATGCTATATTTTATGCAGTTCACTGGGTTGCTTTGTTCAACTCAATTCCGAAAAGATACATAACTATTTGGGATAGTGGAGTGATACACACACGTGCAACAAAAATGGCAGAGGCAGTTGAGCCTATCACTGTGCTAATGGCTCATATACTTATGAATTGATGCCACGTGAAGATAAATACAAGTATCCACTTACAAAGTTCACGCACGAGCGACTGCCTGCTTCTAAAGTCCCCCAAAACGTGATCACCGGGGACTATGGTTTGTACTGTCTCAAGTACATAGGGTGTCATGCTCTTGGTGTCCCATTCTCTCCAGGGCTATATGATTCCAACGTGAAGTAGATCAGAGATAAATTAGCAACATATATATATATATATATCACGAGACAAACATTAGGGGAACCGAGAAGCAAGGATATAAAGGTTTGGACTTCTACAATGAGAGGTAGTGTTGAGGTCCAAAATTTTATATTTTGTAGTGCTTTGATTCTTGCAACTTTGTTTTTGTGTAGTTGCAAGATAACCTATATTTTTGGTAACCTATCCAAAACTTTTTGTGTATGTGATAGGTAATGTATTTCGGGTATTGAACTACATGTAGACTTAATATTTACTACATGTAGACTTCTTTTATAGACTTAATATGTAGACTTAATATGCAGACTTAATATTTACTACATGTAGTCTTCTTTTGCGGATTTAAAATGTTGACTTAATATGCATACTTAATATTTACTACATGTAGACTTCTTTTGCTGATTTAAAATGTAGACTTAATATGTAGCTGTCATAAAACCATATTTAAGTATCTGTCTTAAAACCATAATTAAGTAGCTGTCTTAAAACCATAATTAAAACATAGTAATTTAACACAAGGTAGACTTCATCAGTAGATTTAATATGTCAGCTTAAGTAGCTGTCTTTGAATGCTTGTAATTCGAGATCAGACATGTGGTAATAGTAAATAAAATAGATTAAGGGATGAATAAAAAGAGTGGAAATCCCAAATGAATTTAGAGCTTACACAATGTACACGAGTGTGTCCCGGTTGTTTTCATTTTGAACAATTATACTATATTGCTTATTGATTTTCCTTGCTTTGTTTTTTGTCTTCCTAGCAATTCAATCCAACATTGCCACCTAGATTTCTTCTTTCTTCCAGGAAGTGTTTTTACTAATGGAGGTTGACATGCTTCCTCTTGTTCTGTTTTCACTAAACATAAATCATATTGTCTCCACAAGCCACTCTGGTTGAGTCCAGATAAGGTACCACCACCATCGTAAGGGGTATAAGTCCATGTTGTTTGTTGGATAGCCCCTGCAAATAAATTTTACGATTGTTTAAATCAATCAATAATAAGTTTACACCAAGCATTGATTTAAGGTGTAGACTTACGTTTTTTGTTTGAGCCAATCTTTCAAGTTGGTCTCTAATGCCTTGTACACCGGAGAGAAAGGATCATAGCCACCACCTTTTTTTTGGGACAATATCCGTCGTCTGAATATCTGGGGTGATCTCTTTCGCCTTGCTCTCTTTCTTGATAGCATTGGCCATACTACTTCCCACGTATGGCAAACGCTGAGTAGCAGCAAGCCTTCTTTGCCGATCTCCCTTTAAGAGCAAAGCGATTGCAGTGCTCTTGTTCTTAGCTGCCTGTTTTGCTAATGGAGTATGCACTTCCGATTTGGAAGGTTGATGAGTTCCCATAAACTTGACGCTCATATCCTTCTCGATTAATGCTTTCACGTGGATCAAACTATTTTGACTGCAATTGCAATAGTAACCCCAAAATGTAAAAAAATTGACGTTTCTAAATATTCCAACCATCAACATTAAATGTACATATGTATCTATAATTCAAGTTCAAAGTGTTACAAAAAAACCCAACAAAAAACACGCAAGCATACACAACGTCTGATCCATAAGGATCAACCATTATCTACTCACACAAGCATACTACATTCTCTTAGCTCCTCTTATAGTACGCATGTTTCTCTTATCTGGCTTGATAGGCTTATCAAGATCATCAGAGTTAACAGGCAAATCAACTCTACCCGAGGTTGTGTTAGAGGGATCATTACTAACAGAAACTATAGGAGCGTTGATCTTATCATCGTTAGACTTCACTTGTTCACTAATATTCGACTCTTTAATCTCTTGAACAGCATGCTCAAGCGCGAGAACCTTGTCTGTGAGAATTACTATCTTTTCATCACACTTATCCAGCTTCTTGAAGCTTGCTGCCATCTTTGCAGATAGCTGCTCTGTGCAACGCGTGACAAACAGCTTCATTGCTTCCTCCATTGCCTTCAAACCATCAGCACTCGAAGAACTGCCTGGGCACTCCCTATACACGTGCGCTGGGTCAAAGTCCATGAGCCTTTTCTTGCCTGATATAGCCTCTGGCTTGATAGTGGTTGCCGTCATTATACCAACCAAATCCCAATCACTTGGCTTCCATCTCCAGTGCTTGTCAAACTCATCATACAATGCTTTAAAAAGGTTCTCGATGAGGTTGTCCTCAACCTCATCATCCCAAACTGGGTTAGCAAATTCCCTCTCCACTCTGACGTTGTTGTTGGACATGACCTGCATACAACTTATAATTGACGGTGAGAATATGCCGAGTGAGATTGTTGTACATATGAGATATAAATAATCAACGCATTATTTACTTGCTTCATCATGCCTTCCATGATGTTTTTCTTCCCTTTGATTCCTTTGTACGCTAGGAGTGGAGGACGTGGTTCTAGCGGAACGGGATCACCAAACTCATTTCCGAATTTGGGCATAGCATGATACGCCCATACTTGCAGTTCTTCTAGAACTCGTCAAGAGTGATTGTCTTGTTCAGGTCATTCTTTTTGACGGACCTAATTAGGGTCTTGAAAGCCACTTGACCCCATAGATATTCCTCAAACCTCTCGGGATCCATCACTAATCTAGTCAGGTTCAGCCTTGTCTCAGTAGAGGGTTTCCTAGCCTTGATAAAGCCGACATATATGGATAGATAAGCCAGCCTAATCTTACCCTCTCCGGACCAGTCTACTGCCCACCTCCATGCGGCTGTGCAATTGTTAACACTCAGCCCAAACTCAATATTGACACCAAGCCTCTCCCAAAACTCTTGCATCTTTGTCATCATTTCTACTGTCGGATTCACGAGATCCTTGACATATTTTCAGTTGAGGCCGGTTAGGAATTCAAACTCATTTAGTGAAAATCATAGTGGGTAATTGCTTAATTCTTTTTTTTTGTCAACTATTATATTCTTCTCAATAAGGAAAAGGGAGGCAGACTGGTGGCTTAGTATCTATAAAAGATATATCCCTTGAAATCTCTCTAACAAAACGGACGAGATAATCAGCCTTATAATTTAAAAAACGAGGAATACAAAAGAAAGAAAAGGCTCGAAAAAGACTCTTGAGGCGATTAAAGTCTTCTAGGTATTCCTTGAAAGCTGGCCAATTATCTGGATCTAATATCATCTTTAGAACTTCTGAGCAGTCAGATGCTATTACCACCTCGTCGATATTCATCTCTATAAAACTAGTCATCGCCCAAAGTACTGCTTCAAATTAAGAGTGTAAGGCAGAGAGACTGCAGTGGATTCCACGAGCACCCATACAATTGCTTAATTCTTTATTATTAGGTAAGTGATATAGATTTTTATTTTTATTTTTCAGTTTAATTGTCTAACAGGTAAAGAGTAGTTTTACATTTACATAATTAGATGTTTTCTGTTGTTATATTTATCTTGACCTCCCATTTCTTAAATACATTGATAAATAATTTTTTTGTCAACTTTACTCATTATTTTTATTACTAATAGGATATTACTAATGGGATCGACAAAGGCCCAATCTATAGTCAATATTTTTTCTTCTCCTTACATATGGGAGGAATCGAACTTTGATGTTTGGGGAAAACTAAAGTAGCACCTACCACTAGACCACATGTCATCCGCATTGATAAATAATTTTTTGTTGTACTAATCAACTTTTCAAATGAAACATTGAATAAAAGAACAAAAGAATATAATTACTATTTGTAAAACTATGATCTTTATGCATATTCATTGGATAAAATTTATAAAACTTATCTACCAAGTAGTTAGAATTATTTAATTAAAATTCAATTATTTTGACAACCATAATCAGTTCCAAGCCATAACACGTATGCGAAAATTATGAAAGAGAAATACTCATTACTAAAAAAACGAGTATATATTGAATAGAAGCCTAATTTGTAAACTACTCTGCAATATTTATTAGAATAGTAATTTTAAAAATAATCACTAATAACTTATAGAAATCTATATCATATTAAAACAGAAGTCCATTTCACTAAACAACCTCTATTTTAAAATAATTATAAAATATACTTAATTTTTTTTTGTTTTAGTCCCTTAATTTTTGTTTCATTTAGCAAAGTTAGACCTAATAGAAGTTCACAAAATTCCCTCTATTAAACTCACGTTCTCTTAAAATTCTTAAATTACGTTCTTGGTAGTTATATTCACCTCATCTTCTTTTCCATTTACTCGATTAATATGCAGAACAAATCTCACTTCAACACCTATTCATGAATCCAAATAATTCTCCACTTATTTACAGTTACTCTCACGATCTATTTTCCCCCTTTTCTCAAGTTTTATTTTCCGATTGATTTGTTTTCTAGATTGCTAATTTTCTTCCATTTTTAAAAGTCTCCATTTTTTATCTTACATTTGCGTGTTGGTTATTGCATAAGTGCAAGCACTTAGAGATTTGTGGAGACAAGAAGGAAACATGAACATCCAAATTGATTGATGATTTGTCTATCACTTGAATATTAAAATCAATTTATAAGTGAACATACATTTCTATGCGTCGAAGCTTAAACGTTTTGGATAGTTATAAGAATATCTTGGAACACTGTGGAACCTAAAAAATAGGACACAAATTAGAAACATGTCCACAAGTGTATGAACTAATGGATCATCCAAATTGATTGATGATTTGTCTTCACATCAAAACAATGCACGATTGCATCAAATACAAAGATTGTACCCATAATCAAAAGTGAATATTTAACTATGTTTAGTTTTCATCAACAACTTGGAATTTGTTGCGTACAGCAAACTGAATATCTTCAAAAAAGTAAAATCTACACGAACTGGTTATGTGAGAAGTTAACACTTAAAAGAAAATAATTGACACAGCCATCATGAAGCATCCTACAGAGACCCAAGGGCTCAAACGCTCACCTATTAAAAATTGAATAATGAAAAAGCAAAGTTTAATCAACAAAATTGAGAATAAATCATAGTTAAGTCTTGGATGATAAAGTCTTTGAGACTTAATGAGTTTACTATTAGCCTTCATGTATATTGCTTAACTAGAAGATTTACCAAAGGGTGTATTTAAAGTTGAATTATCACTAGCTGCATTGATAACTTGTGACTTCTTGCTTCTACAAAGTCTATTGTTTGTTTCTATGGGAACCAATATGGATCTTTGCAACACTATTTTTTCTACTATAGAAATTGAAAACACAAGAAATAAGACATACCTATTCTAGTAGCCTTCCAAAAGAATCCTCGAAACCTGTAATGATGAATCATTTCTACTGTTCAACTATTTTTTATGATTAGAATGTAGCATCTAAAGTGATGAAAGGAGGCATTAAAGGCATGAGATAGATACATAAAGCACTAGGATAAAGAACCATTTGCAATCTAAAGTAACAATATACAAAGAAATGGCAAATGCTTGAAATTAGTAACCAGTTTCAATGCTCCAAATGTATTCTCGCCTTCTCAGTTAAGAATACCAATAGGAAGAGAAACAAATTCATAAACAAACGAAGAATGGAGATGGTACAATACAAACCCAGTTTTCTGCTCCAAAATGGCAGGGAACTGCATCTTCAGATATGTGCAAGTGCAGATCACAAACAATACCACCGTGAGAAATGAATGGAAATTGAACAAAGCTAACTGTCATTACCAAAGATAAACGACACTTAACACAAATCACTGAAACAACAGAAAAAAGTCAGCCTGAGAAGTTAATAATTACCATTGTATCTGACTACTGAAGAATTTCAGAAGCTAATTGTCTCCTTGAATCTAGAATAACAAGAGAAACAATGCTGGTGAACATACATGAATTGATATAAAAATGGACATACAAACTCAAGAAGAATAATATATAAACACACAAAATCATCACGTGAACAAAACTCAACAAGAACAAAAAAACCAGAAAAGCTTCAAGAAGAAACCCTCAGATCTCAAAAAAAAGAGAATGAAAAGGATCCAGAACAAATCTAGGAGACACCAGAATAATAGAGGACAAAAAACGGAGAGAAAAAATCAAATCGGAACCTACAACACCACCGGAGAAGACAATGGCAAAAGAAAACGCAAGGAGAGCAGACGAGAGAATAAATAAAGCTACAGTTTCGTATTCACCTTCAACTTAGTCGTGATTCAGCTCAACTGAAGAAGATTAATTTTCCCATTTTGGATCCAAAATGTGTAAATTTTTTAGTGCCAAAGCCCAATTTCATATTATACAATTATGATAAATTGAGGCAAAGCCCATTACAATTTCATGTATAAATTGTTGTAGTGCCAAAGCCCAACACCACAAACAAAAAACCGCAGTGCATATACAATTATGCATATGTTTTATGTTTTTTTTGCATAATTTTTTTATGTTTTTTTGTTGTAACATTACGTTTTTTGTTAAGTATATGTTTTTTCTTGATAATAATTTTAAATAATTACTAGCTACATAGTTTTCGTCTAAGTGTTATTAATTTGCTTCTTTTACTAATTTAATTTTTCAATTAAACAAAATTCTTACATTTTCTTTATTTATCATACTTCAAGTTTGAAAAAAAAACTTGAAGAATATCATACCTCGTTTTAATAGATTTATAACATTAATTATATTGGATGCTATAATCCAGTTAATACCAAATTTTCAACCAAATATTTAAATATATATTTCTAACATAAATTATTTACATACAAAATATACAAATTATTTATCATCTCGAATATATAATAATACACGAATTGAACCATATTGATTATTATATTTCAAGAAATATTGAATGTTCTACAAATATATATATATATATATATAAATATATGTATCCAACATAAGTTTATATATATATATCCAATATAAGTTTTTACCTTACAGTACTTTACAAATTATTTAATATCTCAAACTCCAAATCAATTTGCGCCTAACCGTATTGGTTGTTATATTTCAAAAAATACTAAATATTTGACATACTATATAAATATATTTCCAACATATGTTTTGTATTAATTAAATTATACAACTAACTTAAAATTTCAAACATCATGTAATCCCGCGCCTTCAGTGCGGGTAGCATCCTAGTTCAAAGACATTACGTACTTGTAGTTTTCAAGAAGAAGCCATTTAGAATTTTCNGCTAGAATAAGGCAAAATTTTGGGTTAATTACTAGAATAGGACATAAGTTTGAAAATTACTATAGTAGTTTTTGTAACTTTTTATATACCACTTTGCCCTTTTTCCAAGAGACAACAAAAATGTAATTACGGAAATAACATTAATGAAACTTGCCACGTAAGCACGCGCGCTTTTGTCAACTCTACTAC
>OVBA01009676.1:0-10151 GCA_900406435.1 Lepidium aucheri | reverse complement strand
ACAAAACAGATTGTCGGAAATAAATTTGTTGTGCTAAATCTGGTATCTACACCTATCATGTCCATCTAAGTCATTTCTTGCAATACCCTATAAGTTTAACTTATACAGTTTGTTGCTTATTAAAGTTCTCAATTGTTTTGTCATATCCATGTCATTTGCGTTTTATATATTTCTTGTCTTTCTTTCCACGTGTCATCATTTCATTTGCCTTGTTTCTTTCCCTTGCCTACCTCACTCTTTTCTTCACTAATTTTCACGCATTTTTTGCCATTCGACCCATGTGTCATCATTTGATTTGCACAACTTGTTTCTCTCACCTACAACATTCCATACGTCACGTTTTATATTACGCGCTTTGACCTCATTAATCCAGAGTAACTAAGGGTATTCTAGTCACAATTACATTCTCATTTTGTTACTTGGGGCATATTTAAGCCTATTATGTTTCAAGGGCATTTTTTACAATTTAAGCTACATGAATTGTGTTTTGACGAGAACCTCAAAATCAAATGGGTATTTTAATAATTAGGTAGAAGAAAGAGAAGATGATGTGGAGTGCTTGGTGGAGCGTGGCACCATGGTTGACAAAGAGAACATGGAGGCCTTTACTCTGATGGGCCTTTTCTGTTATTTGTTTGTTTTAAGCCATGAGAAGCTCTTTATGAGCTTATTTTGATGTTTATTTTTAGGGCCCATGAGTGACCTGAATTTTGAGTTAAAATTAAGTAACCATAAGGTTAATTAAGTTACCCTAGAATTAGACCCAAGTTGTTGATGGATCTTATTCAAATCTTAAAAGCCATTTAATGGCTCATCATGGTTTAGAAAACCTGATTCATTTAAGACTTTAGTTTTCAATTTTATTTTAGATTTGAATAAGGTCCATGGCTCGTAATGTAATTAGGATTTTCTCTGAGGTTCCTATATATTTGCTTTAGTTAATCAATAATAAAATGAAAGCCGTTAAAACAAAAGAATCTCAAAAACCCTTGAGGAAACACCTTTAAAAACCCTAGCTAGCGTCCATAGAGGGAATCTCTGCAATCCTAGAAGCATGGTCCTTTGATCTTTGCAGATCGAAGTGTAGCAGAATCTTACCGCGTGAACTTTGAGTTCTCGTGTAAGCAGAGTCCCTCGAGATCTATCTAAACATAAGTGTAAGCTTAAACCTATCCATCATGTTTCCACAACATCTTCCTTCATCATATCCTCCACAAGCTTCCACTCTATCGAAAAATCTCATCGAGATCTCCTCTGTTCCAACCGTTGCGCTGCATCAAGTGGTATCAGAGCCGTGTTGATTCACTTCTACCACTCGATCAGATCCAATCTGCCAACCAAGGTAACCACATAACATCCAATCTCTTTGTCTTTCTCATAATTTGATTTTACTCGGACAACCAAAATTTCATCCACCTGCAAAGGCAGATCGAGAGCATGAAGGTTGCGGTCTAAACCTTTGTGGTTAGCCGCTCCACGTACAGTCCGTCGAGCCCCAAAGAGAACAATGTCTTTGCTCTTTTTTAAGCCATAAGAACCTCTTTATGGGTTTATTTTGGTGTTTGTCTTTTAGGGCTCATTATGACTTGTTTTTAGGTTAAAACCTATTAACCATGAGGTTAATTAAATTATCCTAGAATTAGGTCCAAATTTTTAATGGGTCTTATCCAAATCAAGTCATTTAATAGCCCATCATGATTTGGAAAGTCTAATTTACTAAAGGCTTTCGTTTCCCTTATTCTTTTGGATTTGAATAAGGCACATGTCCCATATTGTAATCAGGGTTTTTTCTTGATGTTATCTATATATTTACTTTTGTTAATCAATAATAAAATCAGGGCCATTAAAAAGTTTCTCAAAAACCCTAGAGGTTACACCTCTAAGAAACCCTAGCCATCGTCCAGAAAGAAAATCTCTATGGTCCTAGAAACCTGGTCCTTCAATCTTCATATATCAAAGCGTAGCAGAGTCTTACATGCGTGAACTTCGATTTCTAACGTAAGAGGAGTCCCTGAAGATTTATTCAGATTTAAAGGTGAGCTTAAACCTGTCCATCACGTCTCCACAACAACTCCCTTTTTTATCTCCCACACAAGTCGCCACTCTATCGATAAATCTCATCGTGATCTCTTCCATTCCAACCGCTGCGCTGCACCATTGCTAAAAAAGAAAAAATAAGATGTTGAATAAGAAAACTATTGCTCATGGCCTAATTTAAGAGTTTAGAGTTTGAGAGCGTTAGACCATCTCCAACGGTTCACTCTATTTTTTCCTCTAAAAATAGAGTTTTAAAAATAGAGTTTTAAAAATAGAGAAGAGTTTGCTTTAGCTTACTCTATTATTTACTCTAAATGAATATTTTAATAATATTTTTTTTACCATTTTATTACTAATATTCTTTTACTTTTCAAATCTACATATTTTAGACATTTATATTAAATAGTCAATAACAAGATTAGTAAAATTACAGTTTATTTAAAATGAAATTTTACTACATCACATAAACAGAAACAAACAAATGACAAATAAATTTTTATTTAAACATCATTATTATTGTAATTCTCCCACAAATGATAAATTAATGTATATCAAAGTGAAAAATAAGCTTCGTTATCTTTGATTTGTCTATATCGAGCCCAAAACTCTTGAAATCGAGTATATACTGCTTCTATTATTTCGACTTCCTAAGTGGAGCTTATCTTTTGACTTCTATTGATGTATCAAAATTACATTCATCTTAAATTATCATGTTATACAAAATTAAACATATATTTAATTCTAATATTATTTCATAGATTTTAATAATTTAGTTCATTTTAATAAAATTGATAATTAAAATGTTGTAAGAAATATATTCTAATCAAATAATTTTGTTTAGAAATAAAATAATAATACAGTATAAATTAAATGACTATTTTCTAAGGAAAAATGTATACTCTAAAAAGTAGAGTTCTCTAAATTTTGAGTAAAATATAGAGATATCTATTTTTAGAGAAAGAAATAGAGCACAGTTGGAGACACTTTTTCTCTAAATATAGCTTGGAGTGATATTTAAAACACTATTGGAGATGCTTTTATTATTTGATAATTTTTTAAAAGCAAATAAAGAGAACAATTCTTTATTAATCTTGATCTCTTTAACAATCTTTTTTCATTTCTAGACTTGGTATCAAAGCCATAAGAGAATCGATCAACTGAGAGATTTGATCGCAAAGTTTTGGTAAACATGGGAGACCTTACTATACCTTCAACAAAGAAAATAAAAGAAGGAGGAGGATGTTCTTCAATCCAATGTCCAATGTAAATTCAACCAATCATACTGTGTCGTCTATGAGGATGGAGATTTGTTTTAAGGTACACAAGGCTTGGGAAGTCATAGAAACATGAACAACATATAGTGAAAATAACAATATGGCAATAGCTTTGTTATTTAAGTCCATACTAGAGTCTCTTATCTTGCAAGTCGACGAGTTGGATATGACAAAAAGGTATGAGAAACAATCAAAACAAGACACATGGGTGCAAAAAGGGTCAAGAAGGCAAGATTACAAACATTAATGGTAGAAATTTATCATCTACAGATGAATAAATATGAGATTGTTGATAACTTTTTGGGAAAGTTATCAGAAATATCTTCAAAGTCGGCTGCCCTAAGAGTAAACATTGAAGAATCTAAACTAGTTAAGAAGCTTTTTAAGAGTCCTCCTCGAAACAAATATATACATATAAAAAGCATCTCTTGAAAAATTTTAGGTCTTAACACTATAAGTTTCAAAGATACCATAGGACACCAAAAAGCCAAAGAAGAAGCTCAAGAAGATCCAAATAAATTGATGTATACTAAAATGGAGACTCAAATTCAACCAAGAATATTCAATCAAGATTTCAATGAAGGATATAGAGGAAGAGGGCATGGAGGATGACTTTACACAAGAGGAAGAGGTTGTGGACGATTCAATAGAGGATGAGATTCATCAAGAATTGATTGTTACTGATGTGAAAAACAAGGGCACTTTGCCTCAACTTGCCCGAATCAATTACTTAAATTGCAAAAAAACTCAAGAAGATACAACAACGATACACAAAACACAAATGAACTTTCACTACACTAGGTTGTACTCTTAAACGAAGAAAGTTGTATATCAAGAAAGTTTGAAACAAACAATGGAGAAGAAAAAACTTTGTATCTCGACAATGGGGCTAGCAATCACATGATAAGAGATCGAAGATATTTCACCAAACTTGATGAATCTGTTACCCGAAAGGTACAATTTGGAGATGATTGTTGAATAGACATAAAAGGAAAATGATCAATATTGTTTATTGATAAAAATGGAGATACAAAAGTAATGATAGATGTTTACTTCATTCCGACTTAAAAGCAATATTATTAGTCTCAGACAAGCTGCAAAATCAGGTTGAGATATAACAATGAGATGAAAATTATAACTATGCATGATCGTGATGGAAATTTACTTGTCAAAGCAAGCAGATCACAAAATCATCAATATAAAATTTGAATGGAAATAAAGGATATTGCGGATCTACATCTAGTGACAATAGGTGATTCAAATAACTGGCATGCAAGATTGAGACATGTAAATATTAGCACAATAAGGAACATGATACAAAAAGAACTCGTCAAAGGAATTCCATGAATATACATTGAGAATGAAATTTGTGGTTCATGTCTACTCGGGAAATAAACTAGACAAATGTTTCCTCAAGCTACCTTGTACCTAGCGAAAAAGAGGCTTAAGCTCATACATGGAGATCTTTGTGCACCTATAACACCTAGTACAACAGCCAGGAATAAGTATATATTTTGTTCTCATTGATGATTACTCAAAATACATGTGGACAATCTTGTCAAAAGAAAAAAGTGATGCTTTAAACAAGGTCAAGAAATTCAAAAGTATGTTAGAACAAGAGTTAGGAGCAAGAATACAAGGTTTCAAAACAGACAGAGAAGGAGAATTTGTGTCTTGTGATTTTAACTTCTTTCGTGATGACAACGTATCAAAAGACACCTCACCACGCCATACATTCTTCAATAAAATATAGTGGTCAGAGACGTAACAGAACATTAATGAAGATGACAAGGAAGATTATGAAGCATATGCATGTGCCAAATTGGTTATGGGAGAAGCAATAAGGCACTCGACATATCCCTTCGATTGAACTGCCACAAGAGGAGTCAAGGATGGAACTCCATATCTAGTTTTCCAAGCTAAGAAACTACATACCAATCATCTATGTATCTTCAGATATATTGGATATGCAAAAGTAGAGATGCCACACTTAAAGAAGTTAGGAGATAGATCTCATATGCTTGTCAATATAGGCACCAAACCAGGTTCTAAAGTATACGGGTTGCTAGATCCGCAAATTCCAAGAATAGTGGTAAGACGAGATGTTGTATTTGATGAGGCAAAGGGTTGGAATTAGAATACTACTGACTCAGAGCAAAGACATGATGGAAGTTCCACTGTGGTATTTGGAGATTTTGGTGATCGTGGTATTCAAGAAACAAGAGAAAATGTTGAAACAGACCAATCTACAATATCACACGTCTTGTAGGGAACGAAAAAAATGAATCCACAATATTACACAATCATATGACATAGTGTTTAGATGTACATAAAAATTTTCCACCAGTCCAACAAAAGTCACAAAGACAAGCGGTAAAACCGAAATATCTTAAATATTATATTTTGCTTGTGAACAAAAAAGGAGAAAGATTATTGTTTTGTTTATACTACAAACCAAGAAACTTTTATGAAGCTAAGGAATCGAAAGAATGGATACTTGTGTGTGAAGATAAAATTCACTCGATCATCAAGAATCAAACTTAGAACCTTGTAGACCTTTCGAAAGGAGCAAAACCAATTGGCCTAAAGTGTGTATTCAATATTTTTTATGTGTAAACAAACAATCAGGAATTAAATAGTTTTTATTTGATTTAGCAAATAAAAAAAGGAGTTAGGTATGAATATCTGCTAAGAACCAGAATTGATCTTTCTCTCTCTAGCTCGAGCTAACTTGCTCTGAGGTGACTCTAGATGAGTTGGTCTGGGTTCTGATTTGTTATCCTTGTTTTTATAGATGCTTTCCTCCCACATATCCCGGGGAATATGCTGATTTCTTTATTACCGCCGGACTGATGGTGTCTTCGTCCTCTTTATTGCATCAATCAATCTCCTTGAATTAATAAGATCTTGTTTCCTTAATTGGTCAGCGCGATGATTCTTCTTTTCCGGATGACCACATTTCCTTTGATGGCGAGTGCACTGATGATGACTACGTTCTTGGTTTGGGTCACTCAGTGGGCCTTTCTTTTTTTCATATTTGATCCTCCTTTGTTAGGCATAAATAATTTGGGCTTATCCATCAACAAAGATTAATTTTAACTCTGATGGAAGCATCAATAAATATAAGGGTAGACTTGTTGCCAAGACAAGTCTACCCTTATACAAAGACATGGCTTAAAATTTGATGAAGTCTTCGCTACAGTGGCACGAATTGGAACAATATGACTTATTATCAATCTTGCAACATTAAGGAGATCCATCATCTTGATTTTCAAAAAGACTTTCTTCATGGAGAGTTGAAGGAAACCGTCTATGTCACACAACTAGAAGGATTGAAGAAAATGGATGTGAGGACAAAGTTTATAAACTAATCAAACCTTCAAGGAACTCAAGTTTGAAAATTATTCTAAAGAGCCATCATTATATCGAAAGATAATAAGTGAACATCTTCTTTTTGTCATGTTTTATGTAAATGACTTGTTGTCACTGGAACAAACACAAAAGGCACAAAAGAGTTCAAGAAAGAGATGTCGTCAAAATTTGAAATGAGTGACCTCAGGAAATTAACATATTTTTTTGGAATTGAGGTATGTCAACAGGATGGAGGAATAACATTAAGTCTAAAATGTTATGCTCTAAAAATCTTGGAAAAGGATGGAATGAGATATTGTAATCTAGTTCAAACATTGATGAAGTCCGAACTAAAAATTTTCAACTCGGACAAAGAGTAAGAAGTTGATGCTACGAGTTATAGGAAGAATGTTGGATGTCTCCGATACTTATTACATGCAAACAAGACTTATCTTTTTGTGTGGGAGTACTAAGTTGATATATGCAATGTCCCAAAGAGTCTCATGGTGTTGCAATGAAAAAATGCTTGAGATATTTGAAAGGTACCACCACTCATGGCTTAGTGTTCGAAAGATCAATGACTAAAGTATCAAAGCTGATAGGTTACAATGATAGTAGCCACAATGTTAATCCCAATGATGGCAAAAGTAAAACATGTAACAAATTTTATCTTAGAGAAAGTTCAATCTCTTGTTGTTCACAAAACGAGAAATCATGGCATTATCCTATTGTGAGGCCGAATTCTTGATAGGGACCAATTAAGGAAAAAAAACTAGATTTGCAACATCAAGCAATCAACTAGAACAAATCAAACATGATCTCATGCAAATTCTGAACTACAACTGGATCTTAAAGTTTAGAATATACATTGGAGTTTTGCAGAGGAATAAATTGACAGAATCAAAATTCTTTTAGCACTCCAGACGTAGTGCCTCTATCGGTATCCACACGCACACAAATTAGATTAGAAATGGGATGCTAGTGCCATTGAGATCAAGTCTCCTTCTATTAGGACTGTTGTATCGTGTCTTGTGTGTGCTTGAAAACTAATGTTTTCTTAAGTTTTATAGACATACATAACCTAATCCCATTAGGTTTAGCAAGATGGGCTTAAGTCCAATATAAACACAGTAAATTAAATCTCATTTAGTCTAGTTAACAGGCTTAAGCCCAACACATAATAAAAGATAATAATTTTTTTTTATGTGTTTGTTACATAAACATATATCTAATATATGTATCCCTAAATATAAATATACTTTGATCCAATTTGCTTAGGTGTGTGACCCTATAGGATCATATAATATTAGTAATAGATTATTAATCTATAGATCATACTTGGTTTCTAGCAAAACATTATAACCACCTAATATTATATGATATCGAATACTCGATTATACGACTTTGTAAAAGAAAATACGAATGATTTTAGGACATTTCCAACAATCCCACTTGTACTGGAATCATCTATTCCCATTATCTCTTTGCTTATATATCTCGATCTCAGCATAAGGCAAGAAACTGTGTCATCCTTATTAGGCTAGATCATTTTATCGAACTCTGATTTACACTGATCAAAAAAACGACTGACATTCACCTCGTTTGAGCACGGCTATGCATTTCTCAGTATTAAATCTTTGATAGGCAAATAGATATTTATCTCCTGTTATATAGGAGGAGCAAATCCCATCTTGTTCCAACTATGTTTCTTTACAATATTCATGACACACCCAATCAATACCTTTATAATCACCATTTACGGCTGATGTTTGATAAGATCAAAGTGAACCAATCCATGAGCAAGAAACCATAATGAACTCAGGTCAAAGGATTACACCTTTTAGTCGTAATGGGAATCTCTTAGGACACTCATATAACAATCTTGTAGAGATCTTATTGCGGGTCAGTCCAATACTGTGTTCTCTAACACATATCTATGTGATTGACTTTGATACAACATATCAAATGACTCCATGAAACTTAGTCACCAGTTACCTCACATATTAGTCATTAACCATTATTAATGTTTCATGTTAATAAGCTTGACTAGGGACTCCAATGATT
Organism: Lepidium aucheri; assembly: GCA_900406435.1. NCBI lineage: Eukaryota > Viridiplantae > Streptophyta > Magnoliopsida > Brassicales > Brassicaceae > Lepidium > Lepidium aucheri. The sequence goes on along the minus strand of OVBA01009676.1, from coordinate 1,425 downwards.
TTACCATTATCACTTATAGAGTTTTATGATCAAGTCACGTACTTGATGATCTATAAGAATGACAAATCATTGTGGGACTATTATTTATTAACTAACACTTAAATAAATCTGAAACAATTTCATTAATTTGAAAACATAATCAAATGTATGTAAACATGTACATTATATCATAAAACAAAAAAAACATCTCACCCACTAGAATTAAGATCACATCTTAAGAAATTTAAAGCCTATAGCAGCAGTATGAGTCTCGTGCTTAGGCCGTGGAAGAGGTTTGGTCAATGGATCAGCAAGATTTGCATCCATTTAAACTCTGCTAATCTTCACATCTCCTCTACTAACAATATCACAAATGAGATGATATCGTCTTTCAATGTGTTTGGATTTCTGGTGTGATCTTGGAATTGTTATCACAATAGAGATCCACCGGACTAGATATTTAGGAACCACACCTAGTTCAACAATGAAGTTCTTAATCCATACAGCTTCGCTTCAGAAGCAGCAATGTACTCAGCATCGGTTGTAGAGTTTGCCACAGTGCTTTGCTTCAAACTTTTCCAGCTCACAGCACCTCCATTAAGACAAAAGATAAATCTGGATTGTGATTGGAAATCATCTTTATCCGTCTAAAAAATAGCATCAGTGTAACCATGCACAACAAGCTCATCACTTCCTCCATAAATCAAGAATTTATCCTTAGTGTATCTTAAATACTTAAGGATGTTCTTGACTGCAGTCTAGTGTCTTTCACCTGGATCTTGTTGGTATCTGATAAAAGGGTTTTTGTGTCCTTAAGATCAAATCATCTAAGCATAGGGTAAGTAGGTGGGTTTGTCGAACCAATACTAAGAAATTGCTTGTAATCAATCTATCTACTACTAGGTCTTAGTTTAAGCAACATATCAATATTTCACAAAGATAGACTATATATCAAATGAGCTTGCAATCTAGCTAATAGGAAAAAATAGACTAGAAGACAAAATAAAAACAGAATCTAAAAATTCAAAACAGAGAAATGCATCAAAAATAGAGTGATATAATTGCAATAGGTGAAAATAAGGCTAAAAGCATAGATCTAAAGGATAAGGAGGGTTTGATCGGTGGTAAACTCGCCGACCCGACCTTGCCGAGCTAAATTGAGTGATCCCTAGACCAGGACAAGCCTAGATCAACCCATTCTCATGGTGAAGATCTCTAACCAATCCGGTTGATCCATTACGGCGCTAGCCATGATCATACCAAATCAGAAGCTTAAAGTTGAGCACAATACATCTAATAGCCGACCCACATATTAGATCTCTCCTCGGTGGATCAAACCATCACTAACATGGCACTTGGTCTCCGATTCCTTTGGCACTAGCCTTAGGTCATGGACCAAATCAGATCTCTCTTTATCAGGGAGAGATCAGCATTAAGCCTAGCCAT
>OVBA01009675.1:0-10153 GCA_900406435.1 Lepidium aucheri | reverse complement strand
CCAAAAACTCTACAAAAATTTAAATAAAATGTTTAGTAATAATTCATTATAGTTCATAAAATCATAAAAATCTTGTAAAATCCACTAAAAATCTAATAAAAATCTAAAAATTCAATATAATTCATAAAAATCTAAACAAAAATATAATAAAAATATAAAAAATTCATATAATTCCTAAAAATTCATAAAAACTTATTTTAAATGGATAAATTTTATAACAAAACTTTTAAAAATCATTGAAAAATCTATAATAATTCATAAAAATATTTTAAATATCCAAAAAACTTTATACAAATTTTCCAAAAACTCTACAAAAATTCAAAAAGCCAATTATCATTCTAAAAATTCAAATAAAATCACAAATCTACCAATTCTAAATTCCAAATCTACCAATTAAATTCCAAATCTACCAATTCTAAATTCTATCAATCTACTCTACCACATAATTCAACCTAATCTATACCATTTCAACCAATACTTTCAAAATAATCGAAAAAAATATGAAATTTTTTTTTTACCAAATGGTTCCTTCATTGCCAAATGGATCCAACTTAGGTAAATCTCTTGCTCTTTCTACACTATGAAGAAGGTCCTCTAGAGTGAATTGAAGCGGTTCATGCTCTTGTTGTGAAGAAAAAGTTTCATCATGTGTTTGGAAATTTGGAGCCGCTCGATTCCATGATGAAGGAGACATGGCCGGCGGCGTAAAACCAGACGAACCACCGGCGGTAGGTCGAACCATTGGGAGTCTCACTAGAGGAACCGCCGATGAAGTTGAGTGGTCACTCACTCCTCCTCCTCTTCCCGATCTTCCTCCTCCTCCTCTCCTAAATCTAGATCGGCCCGGTTGAGACATTTAGTTGAGTTTAAGAAAAGAAATCGTGCTTAATTTGAGAGAAAAATCAATAGAAGAAGATGGGTTTAAGGGTGATGTGCGATGTCATGAGGAAGAAGAAGATGGTGATATAACCGATGTAAGTTCTGCGACTGTTAAATCAGTCTCAAAACAGTCATAAAATCATTTGCAACTACAAAACAGTCTCAATTTAGTCGCATAGATTTAATGAAAATATGCCCGCGTGATTGAAAAATTTTTGTGGAAAAAACCCAGTAATATTGTGCGACTGAAGTGTGACTGCATGACCATATCAGTCGCATTTCAGTGGCAACACGAAGTTTAAAAAAATTAAAAAGCTGGGATTCAAACCTGTAACGTGTGGCTTTTGTGGTAGTCCGCTAGCCACTAGGCTATCGGACTCTTTCGAGCATTGAACGAAGCTATTAATATATATTAGGTAATACTCATATGTTTGGTTTTACAAAATTTCCCAAGAACTTGCGGGATTTGTTTTCGTTCAAAATCAAAATCTTTTTGGAGAGTTAATGTTAATGAGTACAATTGACTATGTAGTTTTCACAAATCATAAAAATCAAAACATAATATTTATATCAATGAGAATCAAAATTCAATCAAAAATGTAATATAAGTTAATGAGATTGTTTCCATAAACTCGAATGAGTTTTCTAAATAAATACAAAACTTTATATATAATCTTTTCGAATTAGATAATACGATGTATAAACATAATGTATCAATGTATAATGAAGTTTTGGAAATATTTTTTTCACGTTATGTTGCCAATATCGATAATTTTAAACAATCAGTCACAGATCAGTCACATAAATTTGAGACTGATCTGCGACTATAGTACCAATCAGTCACAGTTCAGTCCCAAAGTTTGTAACAGATCTGTGACTGATTGGTACTGTAGTCGTAGATCAGTCTCAAAATTCTGTGACTGATCTGTGACTGACTTTTTAAAATTATCGATTTTGACAACATAACGTGAAAAAATTATTTCCAAAACTTCATTTTACATTGATACATTATGTTTAAACATCGTATTATCTAATTTGAAAAGATTATATATGAAGTTTCATATTTATTTAGAAAACACATTCAAGTTTATGGAAACAAGCTCATTAACTTATATATTACATCATGCTTACTTCTCATTCTAATCATTCTCACACTTATGAAATATATGCTATATTGTACTCATTACCATTAATTCTTTGAAAGAATATTGATTTCGATCGAAAACAAATTCCGAAAAATTCTCGTGAATTTTTGTAAAACCAAACATATAAACATAAACCTATATATATACTAGTCTCTACGATTAATTTTCGAAAAATTATAATAGCCTAATGGTAATCGGACTGCTAAAGGAGCCTCCTATCTTTGACAGGTCACGGGGTCGAAACCTGTTTTGTTCTTTTTTTCAAAACAACAAAACAGGTTTCGAACCTGTGACTTGAAGATGATAATGGGCTTTGCTAGTACTCCATTAACCAATGGGCTATGGAAATCAAACAAACAATCTTCGCAACGATAAATATATATTACGTAAAATTAGTATGTTCGGTTTTATCAAAAATTCCCGAAAAATTTGTGGGAATTTACAGCTAAGTATAATATTCTACAAGGAAGACAATATCATTTCAAACACACGTATATTGTAAGAAACCCATAAATTTTTTATATAAATACAATTTGCTTTTGTTTAAAATATTGTTTTTTGTCCATATCGTTCTACTCGTCAATATCCGAGGCAACATATTATATTAAATTTTGTTTTCGGGTTGAAATATTATGTTTTCGTCTCTATGTATTATATATACTACATACTATATTATATTTAATAACATTAATTCTTTGAAAGAATATTGAGAATAACATAAATTTGTCTTTAAATTGAGACTGAAATGTGTGACTGGTTTTGAGAGACTAGGCGTATAGTCTTAGATCAGTCACAGTTTTGCGACTAATATGCTACTTTCCCATGGTGTTGCATATTAGTCTTACTATAGTCGCACATTTGCTACTAATGTGCGACTAATGATTTCAGTATCAAAGTTGAGACTAATTGGAGACTGATTTATTGCAGTCTCACTTCAGTTTCATATCAGTAACAATATAGTCTCACATTTTGCGACTAAAAAATCAGTCACACTTTTCAGTCGCAAAACGTATGTTTTCTTGTAGTGTCTGGTCTATTAACTTCTTACTCCAATAATTATAGAATATTAATAAAAAATACAAAATTTTGCATGGAAATATATAAAACATAAAACAATTTGTTTCAAAATCCCTTAAAAATTGAAACAGAGGTAGCAATATTGATCTAGTTAGCTCATGAGTCAGATAAAGCGTGACAATTTTATGCAATTTATTCGTCCACATATACATAGGTGTATTATTCTTCAAATTTTATTTGTTTCAAAATCTCAAACAAATAAGAAATAGCTAATTTTTTCCTCCTTTTAAGAAAATAAAAATACAAGGTTTTAAGATAAGAAAATTTGTTTGGGATGAGAGCCAATCTCCAAAAAGCAGTGACGTTGTCTTTGTATGATGTATCTGATCAACCTCATATGCTTTATGTATTAATATTTTTTTTTTCAAATACGTACTTTAAATTCCTTTTATTTATATATAAATATAATTCTGTTTCACACATTACATATTAATAAAAAAATTATACTTATTCTATACAGCCAATTTAGTAAGGTCAATTTTAGCTTTTTGATTTGTCGCATTGGTCAAGATTACTGTCTTCAGTGTTTTGTTTTCTAAGCGTATAATGTATATGTACTCTTTAACGGAGCCCTAACCTTTAATGTCTATTTATATAATAGTATTTACTTAAACTTTTTTTATATATATAATCTTGGGTGTTCTAGTCACTTGAGGTTTAATAGAACGATTTTTAATCTCCTCTACATTGTGTCTAGACTAGTAGCGGCACCCTTTTGAGACCCACAAGTAACATATAACCGTTGTCTTAGGGTGCCATTGGTAGCTTATAACCACGGTCTGCTGATGCATTGTCATCCTAGAAAAATGGCAGTCCTCATGTAAATTTTGTAGGGGTCGGGATTCGAATCTGGGTGGCAGAAGTTACAGCTGTGATCCCTTTACCACCAGAGTTAGAGACTCCGATTTATTTACTTAAACTTTGACCTAGTTGTATGAATTAGCACCATTAAACTAATGTTTTTAATCAAGTATTTATAATTTACATATGTGAAATAATCTTAGTATACTTGTATATATGTTTTAAATATTGTAATTCGAATTCCTCTTTCTATCTAATAGTCTTGCATAATCACACTATTAATTAACTTATATTTTTATATATATGTAAAGAGGTTTAGAGCTTTGCATTAATTACTTCGTTTAGTTAAAAAAAAAGTTACCGTAAACAAACCATCATATTCAAGCATAGTTCACTTCTTCTTTTTTTTTTTTCAAAAACAAAGTCTGACATAAAATGAAATGAAACAAAATGTTATGTTATGTTGGTTGTGATGTGTAGCTTTCAAATTCTGCGTTATACTCGTGGAACCAATTAATCACATGAATTCTGGCAAATAGTTTTAAATTATCATGAATTCCTCCGAAAATTTAAGATATCTTACAATTAAAAAAACTATATATATATATTTATATTATAATTTATAATTTATAGTGCTGACAAAAAAGTATAGTGAAATATTCCTTAAAACCCTTTGGTTTGATTAAAATTATTCTTCAATTTTAATATAAAATTTATGTTTTTAATAAGAAAATAAATTACTGATAAAAACATTTATTTGAACATCCTGTATCTCAAATGTATGAATGGTATCTTCAAAACATCTTAAAGAGTCTTAACCTTTCTACAAAACCATGTTTTTCTTTTATTACCATAACCATTGTTTAAAGCTTTAACCAAGAATTAAGGACCTACATATCAGAATGAAATAATCACTTTGCGTAGACTAATTTTCACTCTTATTTGACCTGCTTTTTTTGTTTATTTTTTTTTTAGTTTTGGTTTCGTTAAAGTCAGTTTTTAGTTTTCACTCCATAATTAATAGTCCCCAAAGAAAATCTCTCTTTGCAAAAAAATACTTAAAAATAACACTCTCTTCTCTTCTCTCTCTCTCTCTCTCCCCATCCCATCACAATCTCCATCTCCATCTTCATCTACATCTCTCTGTCTCTTTGTATAAAGATAATCTCACAAGTCTCAAAACTATTCTTTTCTCTCAATCTCTCTTTCTTCACCATGACTGATCCTTATTCTAATTTCTTCACCGACTGGTTCAAGTCCAATCCATTTCACCATTACCCTAATTCCTACACTAACCCTTCTCCTCCTCCTTCTTCCTTCCTCTTCTTCCCTCACTCCGGGGATCTCCGCCGTCCTCCACCGTCTCCTCCTCCTTCTCCTCCTCTCCGTGAAGCCCTCCCTCTCCTTAGTCTCAGCCCTGCAAACAAACAACAAGACAACCATGACCATCTGATTCAAGAACCACCTTCAACTTCCATGGATGTTGACTATGATCATCATCATCTCCATCATGATCTAAATCATAATAATCTTGATGATGATGACCATGATGTCACAGTTGCTCTTCATATAGGTCTTCCTAACCCTAGTGCTCAAGAGATGGCTTCTTTACTCATGATGTCTTCTTCTTCCTCTTCCTCAAAAACCACTTACCATCATGATGATAACATGAATCAAAAGAAAGATCTTGACCATGATTATAACCACTCAACCGCCGGTGGAGAAGATGAAGATGAAGATTCTGTCGGCGGAGATGGCGGCTGTAGAATCAGTAGACTCAATAAGGGTCAATATTGGATCCCTACTCCTTCTCAGATTCTCATTGGCCCTACTCAGTTCTCATGTCCTGTTTGCTTTAAAACCTTCAACAGATACAACAACATGCAGGTTCTTAATTACTCTCATCAATCTCAATCTTATACATATCTAGCTCTCTGTGCCTTTGTTTTCAAGAATTTCGTTTTCTTTTTTATGTTAATTTCTTCAAACCAAAAGGTAAAAACCAAAGTAAATATGTTTGCTACTGAAATTTCCTCGAAAAAACAAAAAAGTTTTCACTTTAAATCGATAAATATATAAATATATATGTACAGAAATACATACTGTTTTCAAATCAATCAAAAGACGTGTCTTTGCTCTCACTGATGCATGAATAAATCATTGCGTTACAAAGAACCGAGAGACTTAAGACTGTGAAGACTGAAACTGAGATTTAACAAGACAGTAAATGTTCTTTATGTCTCTAGTACTTTCAGAGTCTCTCTGGTTTTTTGCTGCTTTCTCTCCAATATTGGCAACTGTGTCATCCTTTTTTGTATGAGACTCTTTAATTGTCTAACGTGTAAAATAACAGTATTCATACAATTCACATACCTATATTTAATAATTATATATATATATATATATATTTATGGCTTCATTTGCTCTATATCTGAGCTTGATGATAAGATTTTTGTATTCAATATGACCAGCGTACGCGTCTTGTCTCTTCTTTTTTACGCTTGATTATTTTCTTTACCCTAATTAAGCATGCATTTACATAAGCTTTATAAGGTTGATCTTAATCATGTATATTGGTTATAGCGAAATTATCATAACATGGATCTGCTACTTATATACATGTATGATGACTAGCGCAATCATTACATTTTATAGAAGGCGAATGTTATTAAAGTGGCTAATAGACATATGATAATCTAAAGTTTCATGACTCACACTTTTTGAATACTATAATTCAAGACCTACATGATCGTATATACATGCATGATTTTGTTTTACAGATGCATATGTGGGGACATGGATCACAATACAGAAAAGGACCTGAATCTCTAAGAGGAACACAACCAACAGGGATGTTGAGACTTCCATGTTATTGTTGTGCACCAGGTTGTCGCAACAACATTGACCATCCAAGAGCAAAACCACTCAAAGATTTCAGAACACTTCAAACACATTACAAGAGGAAACATGGGATCAAACCCTTTATGTGTAGGAAATGTGGAAAAGCTTTTGCGGTTCGAGGGGATTGGAGAACACATGAGAAGAATTGTGGTAAGCTTTGGTATTGCATTTGTGGATCTGATTTTAAGCACAAAAGATCTCTTAAAGATCACATCAAAGCTTTTGGGAATGGTCATGGAGCTTATGGTATTGATGGTTTTGATGAAGAAGATGAACCTGCTTCTGAGGTAGAACAATTAGACAATGATCATGAATCATTGCAGTCCAAATAGCTTTCTAAATTAGTGATTCAGTATATATATCAAATTATTAGAGAATACCTAAATCTATGGACCAAGTTTTGATGGAGGTAGGGCTTTTTAAGAAAGAGCTATATCATCTAATTGATCATAGAAAAAAATATGAATCAAGATCACTTGGACAAATTTTAAATTGTATCTCTAGTCCCTAGTTAAATTTACTACAAGACAATGTAGCACTCTAACTAATGAGATTGTCCACGGCTTCTATTTGTATATATTATTGTCATCATTAATTTCTTAATATATATAATTAAATCGTTAAAAACATTTGAATAATTTGTGTTAGGATGATAAAATACTAGAAAAGTAGATGCTATATATATATATATATATGCATTCATTATGTTAAGAATTTCTCTAAATATACTATATTCTAGATCATAATGAATATTTCAATATTTTAATAGATTCTAAGTTTTTATATTCCGAAATGATAATTGTTTTCTGGTGAAGTTATCTTTAAAATTATTTGATAGGAATACTTATGATACTTAACTGTCTAGTGACATCATGGAGAATAATGAGAGAATGGACACTAGAGAATATTACTACTCAAGTGCAGCCTTTTTTTAAGATGATCATATGTCAATTTATGCATTGTCATCCATTCCCATTTATTTTTATTAATACATATATATAATATAATTTTTAAATCAAAAACTTCAATTAAAGTAACTTTTTTTGAAAATTATCGAATGTAGCATTATTCCTTTGTATAATCTTAGAATTTACTGTATATGAAATGAAAAAAAAAGAATTAAAACAACAAAAATAATTTTATTCTTATAAACTTATGAGTCAAGAAAAGTTGTCAATATATGCCTAAGATCTCATGTAGACTAGAATTATCTGTCCAAAAGCCACTAATCAAGTCCACTGTTTTTTCTTTAATTATTATGTAAATGTTACAACACTTTTATTTTTGTTTGCATAGTTTACCATATATATACCTTATTGACATGTTTACTGAATGGTTATTACGTAAAAAATGAAAGTTTTAAACGTATATATTGCTTCTTGACCCAAATATATATATATATATANATATATATATATATATATATATATATATATATATATTGCTTATGTTATTTTTTTCCTTACAAATCAATTGTCAATTTTTGTCGTAATAACATACAAATAATTGTAATATATATTATACTGTTGTTCAATATAAAGAAAACTGTTGTTTTCATTTTGATATTGTCTTATGTTCAGACTTAATTTTCGAATTAATAATCACCATATGAATCGTACTTTTTGTTAAGGTAAATAAGTTCTTTAGGTTCTATTCTTTTTCCTTTATTGTAAAGACCAAATTTTATATAAAAAACAAAAAAATAATTACCAAACTACAAGTTATTGTATCTTGTTATTTTAGTTACAGTTTTGTCATATATAATCAGTTTGTTGGTAATGAAAAATTCAAGATCTGATTTGGATATGATTGAGTAACTAAGATTATAGTTAAAGAGAAGCTTTTTTCCTGCAAAGAGCTTTTTTAATATGCTCCTTTATCTTAGTGGAGAGACATATTTGCTCGTTGAAGGAACATTAAACCTCTTTATCAATATATGATTTTACTTTTAATATTTATCGTAACCAAATACTCAATTATATATCTGTCAATATACAGAAAAAGATATTGACCTAATTTTCAATTATGTATAAAGGTATGCAAAAACAGTGAATATTCCTTTAGTTCTGGTACTTGCATACGTATGCATGCAGTCATGTATTGTATGTATGTGAATGAAGATGAGGATTCGATAGAAATAAAGAGAGGCACAAAGTAATGTGAAGAAGATTGATATAAAAAACAAAAGAGAAGAGAGTGGAGCCCTAAGGGCGTGATGGGTTGGGCAGATTTGGGAGCAAAGATTGATGGTATCAACAGTTTTTTTTTTTCTTCTCTCTCTCTTACTTACTGTTTTTTGATTTGACATCTCATTTTTGCCTTTGACCATCTCTCTCTTTCTCTCTCTCTCCACACACACAAACACTCACATAAATGACACAACTTTCGTCATCTCCTCCAATCAAAACCACATGCTTGCCTCTTTTGTTTTTCATTTCACATTCAAGTTTACAACATGTACACCTTTTTTTTAGGGTGTAATTCAAACTATATCTAAAAATGTTCCCCTAATATAACTCATGTGAATAATCACCTCATTCTAGTTTTTTACATACTGTTTAAGTTTTACAACCGTGGAATACATAAGTGAAATAGTAGGACCCGTAGAATACATGAATATTCCTAGAAACTAAAACCAAAAAAAAACCCTACATTAGCTTGAACATAAACAAAATTAAAGTTATATCAAATAAAGAAAGAAACACATAAGAATGAAATCTCCAACCCATTGATCAAAATCACTACAAAGCAAGAAAAAAACCAGATAGATGAAATATATTCATAAAATTGATCTTAGCGTCAACAAATAATATCAACACTTGATGTAAATTTATGTATAGATTTCGCAAATAACATCAACAATTTATGTAAATTTATGTTAGAAATCTATCAAGACACCAATTTCAGAGATTCTTCTGTCTAGATTCGTATGATATAAAATTTGTTGAATGTAAGAAGAAAGATTACAACTGGATAACCTAATTCACAATTAATGTGAAAATTTGTTAAGGATCATGAATATGTGCATACAATGCATGAAAACAATTTAAGGGGATCTTTGACAATAGATGGTGTTTTTGCCCAAAATAAGTTTCCCCAAGAGGAGAATATATATACGTATAATGTATAGAATGTTTTTAGATTGGTCACAAGCTGAAACTAAACAGTAAAAAATCTGGAAAAGCAATGAACGCACATCTTAAAAAAATGAAGGACTCAGACAAACATTTATTGCCAATCAATATCCTACCCCTTTGTTGGGAGATATAGACCTTCCCTATACCTCTCTTTCTTTCTTTGACTCCTTTCATCTTCCTAAACACTTCTCCACATATTTCTACTCATATTAT
>OVBA01009674.1:0-10153 GCA_900406435.1 Lepidium aucheri | reverse complement strand
TGGCACGGTTATGTCATCCAAGGGGGAGTGTTATAAACTATATGGATGGACCCCATAACCGGCCCACTACAAGACACAAGACTGAAGCCCAATGGAGAAAGCCCACACACTACTTTCCATTAGTCATTAGGGTTTTCCATATTCTACATGTATTATGTCCTTAATCTTGTATATATATATATATATATTGTAACTCTCATTCATTAATAATACATAAGATTCATTCTTAATCTTTACTCTACAACACGTGTCACTTTCCAAAAACACGTGACTAAATAAATCCTTTTGGGAAAAATGTTATTTTAACCTTGCCATGATCGATGATTGTGTTTATTTGGTCTCTTCGGGGACATCCGACAAAATTGGAACGATACAGAGAAGATTAGCATGGCCCCTGCGCAAAGATACAACGCATAAATCGAGAAATGGTCCAAATTTTTTAGCCCGGATGAGTTGGTTAAGGTGGTTGAGTGCCCTCCCCTCAGTTTCAGCACTCATGATCAATTCTTAGAACGCTCTCGTGAGAGCAAAAATCCCCATGTGGAGTCCACAGGGTCCACAAGGTGGGACTAGTTACAAAAAAATAATAAATAATAAATAAAAATAAAAATAAAAATCTTGCAAAGTTGTGAAAATGTTTGATTAAACATTGAACTTTGGATGTGGTTGATTAAATATTCAATTTTTTGTTTTAATTTTAATTTTAAAAAATATAAATTTTTTGTTGACTAGGCCAATTTAACCTTTCGCAAAAATCGACGAATTTGAGCTCATCCTTAAAAGAAAAGGACAAATCAAGATTATGGATTCTTCATAACGAAGATAAGAAGTGAATCGAACTTCATATTTCCAATTTGGTTTTCCATTTCAGAGTCAATTTTGATTCTATTTTCGCGAAAGGTTAAATAAGCCTAGTCAACGCAAAGTTGAGAGTGTTTTTAAAAGCCAACAAAAAATTAAAGGTTTAATGAACCACATCCAAAGTTCAATGTTTAATCAGCGATTTTCACAACTTGCAAGGTTAAAGTGACATTTTTCCCAAATCCCTTTTATGACCGCGATTGTCACGTCAACACTTTTTTTCTTTTTTTTCCCATCTAATGATTCTTTATTGATCAAATATTTGTTATGTCAGACATTACAGTGTTGACTAGAAAGTGATTTTAAGATAATTTGTGGTTTTTGTTTATGCCAAAAACTAGTTTTAGCCAATTATGTTAGAAAAACAGTTTTTATAAAGTTTAAAATAGTTTTTGTGTTACAAATTGCCATACAAGTTTTTAATTTTTTAGTTTTTTTATAAACTTCAAGAAACTAGTTTTTAGGAAACTACGTTATTTTCCCCAAAAATCAAAAATAATTTTTCTGAATTTTAGATTCAAAATCTTTTTTTTAACTCAATAGCGTATATAATATAAAATGTAAGCCAAACCCAAGTCCAACATCAAAAGGATAATAGACCATAATCCCGATAAAAGGAGATAGTCGAGATTATAACAATAAAACAAGAAACAAAAAACTACAACAGGAGAAAAGCGATAGATTACCTGGATTAACCAGTTTTTGTCTTGAATGTTGCCACCACCTCGTTAGTGTCCAACTCCCGTGTGCGTTTGTTAGCTCCACTTGAAGATTCAAAATCTAAAATCTAAAAACTAAAATCAAAATCAAGAATCTAAAAATTAAAATCTAGAAACCAAAAGCTAGAAACAAAAACCAAAAACTAATGATCCATTTGTAGCCTAAAAAAACAGTTTTTGATTTTGTTTTTAGTTTTTAGATTTGAGATTTTGCTTTTAGTTTTTAGATTTTTGTTTTTGTTTTCAAAAATCTTAAAAAAGTGGTTTTTGGTTTTTAGAAAACTTAAGGTTGATATTCCAAAACCAGTTTTTAAAGTTTGTGAAAAATCAAAAAGCTAAAAACTTGAATAGTAACCTCCAATAAAAAATGGTTTTGTTTTTGGAATATCAGTTTTATCAAAATCATGAATGGTTAAAAACTAGGTTTAAAAAAAACAAAAACAAAAAAAACTGGTTAAAAAGTACTTGCTATTCAACCTCGTGGAAAAGCAGAACACAAATGAGAAATACAATAATCAGATATGCTTGGACGTAATATATATTTTGCAAGAGCATATGCACATCTATTATGCTAACGAGGCACATGCTGGAGCTTCGTCTCTAAAATCATCATACCCAACTCACGAACAAAAGAAAGGAGTGGTTTTAACTGAAGATTACTATTCCGAGAGTTCACTAATTTGATAACATTTTGGTTATCGCCTTCGAACGTAACATAATGGTACCCTAAATCCCATGTGGACTGCATTGCCCAATGTAATGGCGTTAGTTTAGCTTCCTCCATGGTAAATCCACCTTTATAACGTCCCATTCCACAATGAATTATATCGCCACAATGATTTCGGATGAGCGCCCTACATGAGAAGAACAGTCATCCTGATGGTGAGAGACATCAAAATTACACTTAACTCAGTTATGTGGTGGAGGTTTCCACTGAGTTGACGTAATAGTGGGGATGGCCGTTATTGTTGTTGAACTGTGAGATCCGTCAAATATGTTTGTACCCTATGATAGGTTTTCTGAAAAATAAAGTCCTTTCGGCCATATATTGGTCCATAGTCGCCACAAAACCATAAGTGGTAGCAATCTAATATGCCTCAGAACGTTAGAGTTGTTAGAAAGTTCTACCAGACAAAGTAGTTTTGAATCCAGCGAAGAAGATGGATCAGAATAGAGTAAAGTTGGGACGCCTCAACATCGCCTGACAGCTTCGGCATATGGACATTCAACGAAAAGATGTGTTGTAGTCTCTTGTATATTACAGCATCTAACACACTAGCTTTGAGTTATAATGTGAGGGGCCCCCAAAGTATCACCGATTGTAAGAGCCTTTGATGCAAGACGCCAATAAAAAAATATAGTTTTGGCATGACGTCCGAATCCTAGATTAACTTTGCCAACAACGGGGAATTAGCCAAAGGGAGTTGCGAATTGGTAGTTGAGGGATCACTATGACTAGCTAGCCAATAGCCGAACTTAACTATGTAAACCCCTTCTTTAGTGTACCCCAGATAACTTCATCACGGCTTGGTGTTGGGGGCAAAAAAACTTTCCGATTTAAATGGTGGTCGGAAGAATGAATATATTGATGTAACTTATGCTCATCCCATGCAGTTGAATCTTGGTTCATAAGGATTGAGATAGGCAAATTCAGATTGACCAGTGGTAATAGTAATGGCACCCTCGAAGGGTCAGTTGGGAGCCATGCATCCATACCAAGTGTAGCTGAGCACCCATCACCAAGTTGATGTAGTAATCCTTTGTGTAAGAGTTGTACTCCGTGTAGGAAGGATTGCCATCCAAATGAGGATTGACGTTTACTGGAGGCTTATAGGAGAGTAGTGTTAGGGAAATAAAGAGACTTGAGAATGCGATGTAGAAGACTATTCGGTCTTCGAAGAAGTTCCCATGCTTGGTTGGATAAAAGAGTTTGATTAAAATACTCTATGCCTCGAAATCTCAAACCACCTTCTTGTTTGGGGCATGAGAGCTTTTTCCACGCAATAAAATGCAAGGGTTTCTTATATGGGCTACCACTCCACCAAAATCTTGAAATTAGTTGTGTAAGGCGAGTACCAAGCGCTCGAGGTAAACAAAAATAGTTTATTGTGTATACAAGTAGTGCGTATGCAACCAATTTGATAAGAACTTCACATTCTGCATATGTCAGAAATTTATTTTGCCAGGATTTAAGCTACTTTCGAACTATATCAACAACATAGCTCAAATTTTCTATCTGCTGACAACCAAAAGACTCTGGTAGATCTAAATATTTACCCCCACCAGAAGTATTTCTAATGTGTAAAAAGTTCATAAAACAATTCATATGTTGTTGATAGACTTTCTTTCTGAAAGTGATTGCTGATTTATCAAGGTTAATTAATTGACCTGATGCCGCCTCATACTCATCAAAAAAACGTCGGAAAAATAGGGCATTCAGAATATCCACTCTTACAAAAAAAGAGAATCGTCAACGAATAATAGATGTGAGACCATTGGTCCATTGCGTGATATTTGTATCCCTTGAATGTGTTTGAAACTTTCGGCCCGTGGAAGCATTGAACTTAATACATCCGCACATATGATAAATAGGTATAGGGACAACGGGTCCCTTTGATGTAAACCCCAACTCGGGAAAAATTAACCATAAGGTGATCCATTTACCAACAACGAAAAGGACACACTCTGGACACATATCATTATTAGATGTACCCTATGAAAATTAAACCTATTTTTCTAAAACGACTTCTAAGAATCTACATTCTACCATATCGTATGCGTTGCTAATATCCGTTTTAACAGCCATAAAAGTAGTAGAACGTCTACGTACCGGAACTGATAACATTCGAGATTATGCAGGATTATACACAAAAGATCTTTTTTTGGCTCTCTCTTTAGCTCTATGTCTCTTATCCCTAGGAGGTTTTCCTCCACTACCAGGCTTTTTTGGTGCCGAAGGCAGGGCTAGTGATTGGAGTGAAGTCGTAACAAGGTAGCCGTACTGGAAGGTGCGGCTAGATCACCTCCTTTTCAGGGAGAGCTAATGCTTGTGGAAGTGCAGTGAAGTATGCAGCTGAGTCATCCTAACAGATCGGTAGACTTAGTATTTGAACCCGAGTATCCAGGAAAAATGAATTTGTCCTTGAATTCATTCGAGACGTGAGTCAAACCCAGATTGGAGAAGAATATGGTCAATGGGTTCCCTTTATTGGAAAATATAAATATATTGTGTTCCTANTATATTGCGTTCCTGCCTAGAGAAAGAAAGTCTTATTCCAAATTAATACCTAAAGGGCATTTCAATATCTTTTTTTGATTCGAGAACATAACAAGATCCTAAATTGAAATTGATTTATGTACCCGTAATGAGTGGACAACCTCATGAGCTATCAAGACATTATTAGTACTGTGTCGTCCTGGGTAGAATGTCACTAGATTCTCAGAGATCAACGATGGCAGAATACTCTTAAGGCATTGAACAATAACTTTCAACACCACATTATATGTGACGTTAGAAAGACTAACATGGCGAAAGTCCTTCATATTTTACGGCTGCTTGATCTTTGGTATGAGGCATATATTCGTATGATTCCAAGTCAGCCTCATATTTCCCGTGTAAAAAGAATTTTGTATCTCAGTATATATACTCGGTCCTACTATGGCCCAATGACAGTGAAAGGATGTAAAGCCATGCGGTCCAGGGGCCTGTGTTCCACCACTCGAAAAAACAGCCTAACGGATTTCTTCACCAGTAATGGCATGTAACAACATAGAATTCATATATGCAGTAAACACGTTAGTAGCATCGCAAGAGTATCAAGAAGATTGTGTGCTTGGGAGGTAGCGAACAGCTGTTGAAAATAGCAAAGACCTTTAGTAGCGATTACATAATTACCATAAACAAGGTGAACTTGATTATTTTCAATATGAATAATGCGGTTTTGGGCATGGAAATATCAAGTATAACTATCACTTTCCCGTAACCATTGAGTTCAACTTTTATCCTTCCAATTGACCTTTTCATTTTTTTATGTCGTAATCAACTCCTTTTGAAGGTCTTTTAATTGGGTTGTAGTGACATTAACATCAGTATATGCACTATCAAGTCACGGAGAGATATTTTTGATATGTTTTGAGTAATTGAGGTGAGACCCTTGCTTCCAACTTGGTAAAAGACGATGATAGTGTTCTAGTTTTGTAACAACAGTATCACAAGCATGTGGTGTAACTAAAAGGCATCACATACTAAACTAGCTACTTCGTCATGATTATTAAACCTAGAGTCATACCGAAACAACTTTGATCCTTTGTTAGATATTTTGTCAATGTGCAAGATGGTGGGGCGGTGATCCAACTCGTGAAGTGGCAAAAATTATGTTAAGGACAATGGATATTGCGCTTTCCACTCGCTATTGACCAAAACCCTATCTAACCAGCACTGTACCAAATATAAGTGGTGACGACCCATCCAAGTCATATTATTACCAACATAATCCAAGTCTTGTAGGCCACACTGATCCACCAATCCTTTAAAGGAAATAAAGGTCCATAAACCCATGTCTCGGCCTCCAACTTTGTCATTCGGACTCAAAATATCATTAAAGTCCCCACATAACATCCATGGCCTTTGTCTTTGTGAGTTAATTTTTTCTAAACGTTCCCATAAACGGTATCGTAAACTTTGGTTTGGATGTTTGTATACAAAAGAATGATAAAATGACCCCTTTCCTTTATTTATTTTATAATCAAAGAGTCTGAGAATAGCTAAATACATACATATATCAACAGAAGCAGACCATAATAAAGCTTTGCCACCACTAAGACCATTTGGAGAAACACATTTTACATTAACAAATCCTAACTGGACGGCTACATCTCTTACAATGTCATCACCATTCTTTGTTTCCACTAAGAAGATTAAGCCTGGTTATAAGCACGCTTAAAATCCTTGAGACGTCGAACTGTGAAGGATCCTCTCAAATCCCAAAAGTTCTAAAAGAGGATGTCAATGGCACCTCTGGTGGCTTATGGCCCACTGTACTGCCACAAAAGCTGGCTTGTTGTGGTGAACAAAAACCATCAAAATCATGCACAACGTTAGAAGCACCACCCTCAGGTTGTTGAAACCAAGTTTGGATTTCCATGTAACCTGCGTGTTGACATGAGCGCTTAGAGGAATGTTCCAGGACATCATAATTACCTGTTATTTGGTGATAATCATTGTAGATGACAATTTATGTGGCAGTCGTGTCTCCCGGTGTGGAATCAGAGGCCTAACTTAGCACCAATGTATCCAACTATTGGAGCGGTGAGAAATTGTAGTGGTATCCCATGTACTTGAGCTCTAAAATGGAATAAAATAATCACCACCAACCGTAACAGACGGGTTCCATTTTTGCACCATCAACATCTAATCATTAAACGACCATGGACTACGCTTAATGATTGTGTTCATCGATTCCTCATATGGGAAGAGAAATTGAACCTTCTGGTTCACCATAAGTCTTCCAGTAACAGTATCACCATGTCCCCAGAGTCGCGGAAAAGAAATAGCCATCGCTCGCAAATTTTGTTTCCTGGGATTCACTGGCGTGACAACCAAACTAAAGTGGTTCACCGTCTCCACCGCTGCACAGAGATCATCGGGTTAGTCAATCAGAGGCGCCTTCTCGCTAATCTTATAATTCTGCATCTTCTTCCTGATTTCACTCATTTTGTCTCTCAAAATTTTGAGAAGAAAATAACTTCCACTCGCAGAGAGAGAAGGAAGATAGACCCAGACATTAAATACCCAAAACTCAACAGTTATACAATAGTTAACGGCTGAAAACACTCTGATAATTGCTGGTAACTACAGAATCGCAAATGGCGGTTACAGAGAAAGAGACGCAATTGCCAAAGATAAAGAGAGAGAGGGGGTAGAGAGAGAAAGTCATGGTTTATTTATATTTTTGTTATGATGTCATCACTTTTTATATGTTATGTCTTCTCAAACTTCACAGAATCTAAAACTGCAAAAAATCATTTTCTTTGATTGTATTTATGCTCTACAAAAGGTCCCTATGGACCTCTCGTTTGACTCGAGTTGCCTTTTAGTATCCTCTTCAACATTCTACTACTTCCTTGCCTTCCTGGATCCATCATTTTCAAGTAGAAGGAAAGATAACTAAATCCGCACAATTTCCTCTTCATGTATAGTTACTTGATGCCATTAAGATAATGGGATCCTTTTCTATCAGATAGGAACGACTGGGGTATGTAGTTTTAGTGCTACAAAACACACTGCAATACAAAACAAAGTACATTTTTTAACAAGTATAGTTTAAGGGTATGAATGGTAACGTAGAAAAGGCGGATTTGAGAAATGAATTAGTGTACTTCACCAATCACGTAAAACAAATGAAAAAGCGGTTAAGTTTCTAAAAACAAAAAGGCGGAGCAAGAAGGTTTTGTTATGAGTAAAAATTTATCCCGCACATAACTGTATGAGTTATCATATGGTTCGTTTGGTGACACTGATTTTAGCACTGCAAGATAAACTGCTATGCGGTACAAGTGCCGTTCGGGACAAAGTGCAGGACAAGTGCGGTTTTGAATAAAAAAGTCGGACATGGTGACAATAAAGCAGTGCATGACAAAACAAAACTATGATGGGTGAAAATATAAAAGTGGTACAGTTTTATGGATAATATTATAAATTAAAATTATTATAGATGTATTTATTTAATTAATAAGAGAATTTAATTACTATATAGTTAAAAATAAAAAACCATGAATTTGTAAATAAAAATTTAATATCGAATCTCCATAACATATTCGCATTATTATATCATATTTCTGACATACGTTCTCCATCATTTACTTATGTTGTTTTTATGTCTTCGGAATCTGGTTCGTAATCTATGTTGTTTAGTCATGTCTCTGTCATTATCTCTGTGAAATCTGCATGTGGAAAATTTAAAATTCTGATAAAATTATGTAATCTCATCGTAGCCATTATAACTCTCTTTTTATACTTTAACTCCATATATTGGAAAATCAGAAAGAACCATTCATTTCTTCTTCTAAACTCCAAAAGTTCTCTTAATAACAGAATGTAAAGGTGCATGACATCGATTAAAAAATTCTTACTTATTCCTTGGAGTATGACCTTAGGTAAATTATGACATATGATATCTTACAACTCCATTTCTTAATGTTATGTAAGGAGCCAAGAATCCCTGCTTGTTTGGATACCCAGAATCAACAACATAATATTTTTTAGGTTGATTTGACATGTAGAACAATCATGTGAATGAGTAACTTTGAAACATTTTCTTTTATATAATAAGATAGTAGCATTAACAGATTTTTAAATTTTATAAAAATAAAAAAACAATTTTAATCTCTTAATAAGATTTCATTAGATTCTTTAACTAATTATTGCTCGCAACAGCTTTGGAATCTCTCTATGCCAAAGAAAATATACTTTAGAACTCTTGGAGGAATCATGACTCTTAGCTTCAAAACCGTCTCCCATTCCAATGGAACCGAGCATAAAGCTATGTCAAGACAGTGAAGAACCAGTTTTAGAAGACAAAGATCAAACAATACAAATTTATCTTACAATCACATGCCCTGATATAACGTATACAATTAATCGGTTATGTTAATTCTCTTGTCAACCAAAGCAGTCTTATCTTTAAGCAGCACACAAGGTTCTTAAATATTTGAAAGGAATCGTTGGGAAGGGTTTGTTTTACTCTGCCAAGAGTGATCTTACTTAAAGAGCATTCACTAATGCTGGTTGGGCTTCTTGCAAAGACAAGCGTTCCATTTCAAGCTAGTGTATGCTTTTAGGAGATTCTCTGATTTCCTGAAAATCAAAAAAGCTGGAAACTGTTTCATTACCTTTAGCAAAATTGGAATATAGAGCTATGCATTTTGTTGTTCGTGAAGTACTGGATTGCAGGTGCCACAAGACAGAGTTATTGCCTTCAATTGTGACGCAATGACTGCTAGACACATCTCTAACAATGTAATTTTGTATGAAAGAACAGAGGCAATTGAAATTGCCACAAAGTCAGAGAGAGGGTGCTTAAGGATCTATCAAGCCTTTTCCCATCAAATCATAATTCAACATAGCGGATAGCCTAACAAAGCCTTTTTATCCGAGTAACTTCAAAAACATTTTTCAGCAAGATGGTTCTACTCTCAATATATTTGTCATCTTGAGGGAATATTAGATTAAGTATAATGGGTTATTAGATTAGAGTTGAACAGGTTATTATATTGATTGATTTCAATGGTTCAGTTAGTTTTTTTTTTTTTTAACAGAAAAGAGGTTTTCATTATATTCAAATAGAGAGGGAGATAGCTAAACTCCCGAGTTAACAAAAGTACAGAGCATCGATCATGACTAGATGCAATCCTCATGAGCATATGCTCTAAACCTTACTGAGAGTTCGACTTAGGCTAGAGAATAAAGAAACAAAAGAGTAAAATTAAGACCTAACTAGAACTACTATAAAACATGGAGAAAGAAAACAGAGAGATTAAAGACCGATATCTTCTTCAACACGCTATTAGATTGA
>OVBA01009673.1:0-10157 GCA_900406435.1 Lepidium aucheri | reverse complement strand
ATTATCAAAAGAACTAGGGATATTTTTGAAGGATTTGAGGAGAGAGAAAATTGTAGGTTATATTTGTAATTGACTTAAGTCAAAGGATTATTTTTGCAAGTAATCCATAGTCTTTTGGCGATCTTTAATGATACAATGGTCAATTCTAAGAAAAAACTATTTTTCTTAACTCTTTTAAAAACCACAAATACTTCTGTAAAACATGTTATGATAATTGTTTATGAAATATGTGTTATAAAGATTCTAGAATGGTTCTTACGTACATTTCAATTATGGAATCCTTGTAGTTTGGTTTTCACATAAGAACATAAACTAATTTGAAACCTAAATTTTATCAAATATCTCTTCAAGTTTTTTTGCTAAGGAAACACTTTATGTGAACGATGATAAACAGGGAAACCAGGAAATGATGCTGACAACAAATCTATTGACCTTAGCTCTGTGACTGAAGAGATCTCCAATCTGTCCACAGACCATGGATATTCAGATGATGTTCTACAACACAAAATCTGATACATGTTGCAATACTTTGTATTTGACTTTCTGGTAAGACACTGTTATTGCACAGTTGGACATGACAATGGTCTCATTCTTTTACCTGAGAAATCAAACTTTGCAGGTGAAGCAAATGAAGAAAATATAATTCTATTATAAACATTAGCAACATTTATGGCATGTTTGATTGTTTGTATAAAGAAAGTTTAGAGATCTTCTACATAAAATTACGAGAAACGAGGAACAGTAATGTGTGTATTACTATATATAAAGAGACTCAAAACTTGTCTTAAGGAAAACCAATAATCATGCGCTGGTGTCTTTGAAGTCCTCAGCTTCTGACTTGGAATTCTCTTGCTCTGCCATATCCACGAGCATTGCAAGGCGCTTATCAAAAATCAAAGCACTCTCATCTCTCATATCAAGCTCTAAAGCCTCTGCTTCGAGCCACTTCTCTCTCAAATCATCAAGCACATTCCCTTGGTCGGTGGTCATCATGGCACCTGGTGCACTTGGAACAGTGGTTCGAAGTGAAGAGTCACCTGATGGTGGAGGCAATGTCAATAGCATTGCCCTGAACTCGCGGGTTTCAACAAATGCCTCAAAATTACAAGCAACCAAGTCTAGGCAGTACTCTCTTATCTTCAACACGCCATACCTGAGCAATTCAAGCTCAAAACTAAACATCTCAGCTCATATATAATCCATCCATTTGTACACAAACAGAAATATTATTAATACCCATATTCTCGACTACACTAGAATCAAAATCATCAAAACGAGCATCATGCATGAAACTACCACAGTTTAATGTAGTAAGTACCATAAGCTTATGTTCTGCTCTACCATTGAATGCACCAAAGTTAGCCATCAATAAGAAAACAGGTTTAGATAAGAAGAAGAAGAACATACATATCTGACAAAACAAGCCAATGACAGATTTCCGAGGGAGTGGCAGTTTCCAAGTGAGGCAACAAGGCATCAGCCACAGCACGTTTAAGAGGGAATAGCAAGTAGCGAGATGCAACATCAAAGATCTCCTCAGCCTGCAAATGAAAAAGTTAGGAGAAAGCTAAATATGTCAGAAGAATTTCTAATGGCAGAAAAGTTTTGACCTGATCTGGGCTAATCTCCTTTAAGCCATCAGTATACCTGATAATGCTTATCGAGTTAGCTTACTATGCCAATATACTTTTTCTAACAAACGTTTCAGGTTCTTTAGAACCACAAATACTTACATATACTCAATCATTTTCTCAAAAGCCTCTGCACTCAAATCATGTTCTTCGAGAATTGGAAGATTCTCACCTAGCAAACCATTTTTTCCTTCATGAAAATCATTTACTCGAGATAATCGTGCTCTGAAGTACTCTGATCTCGAAGCTAGAATGACTTGATGGCAATAGAAAGTCCTTCTATCAACTTTAACACAAACATCAGCAAGACTATCCACAAAACCAACGATTCTCATATCCCCAACAGATGAATCTATAGCATCATCAGCAAAAGATTTCGCAAGGGAAACTTGAAGAATCCTATGCAAAGAACCAGGAAGCCTGTCTTCCTCTGGCAGAGATATGCCCTGTAAAATGAACCGCTTCATGGAGTTATCAAGATCTCTATGCGTCTTGTACTCGGCATATTTTTGGTGAATCAATTCCTTCTCAATGATTTTCTGCAGTGATTCACATTTGCAAACTTTGCAGATCCTTACAAGGTCTTCCATATCATCGACAGATATCTCCAGCCTGTCTGAGTAAAAGAAGTGGATGAGGCTACATAGAGCAGGATACGAAAGTTTCTCTTTCGAAAAACGAACTTCTCTCCGGCTTTTCCATTCGCTCTCAAACTTTTGCTTGAAAAATGGAGATCGAGCACTTAAGATAACCCTGTGAGCTTCAATTGGTCTACCTTGCACAAAGAACATCACATCCGGTGGGAAGTAATTGGAACTACCAAACTCACTCGGAGAATCTACTGAAACTGAGAATGCAAACAGTCAGTCTCTTCATGCAAGAACTCAACTTTTATAATTCTTAGTGATTAAATCCAAAGCATCTCAATAAACATCACTATACATTGGAACTACTCAAGCATTCAAATTCACTAGAAACCGGATATAAAAAGCTCAACTTTCCTAAAATTTGAATTGTGGGTGAAATGGAAAAGCCAACAATGCCAAATTTTTGAGAACCTATATACTCAGTTTTCTTAACAATCGAATGTAAAGAGCTCAACTTTCTTTAAAAGATGACTGTTAGTTGAAGGCCATGGCTTCAAAATTGAGAATTGATTGAGTTTTTGAAACATACCGGAAACATCGAGATTAGCATCAAAAGCTTGTTTTAGATAAGCTCGATTATGACAACATCCCAAAAAAGTTTCTCTAAGGGAAGCTTGTAATGGACCAAGCGGAGGAGGGCGAGCTTCAAAAGCTTTAAGAAGCTTTCGAATTCGAAGATTAAGAGATGCATAATGACAACGATCACCGTCGAAAGTATGTTCAGAGCAAATGGCACCGTTCTCTAAAAGCAATCGAGCAGCGTCAATGTGACCAGCGAGACAAGCATAGTAGAGAGCTACAGAGTCCCAACGGTCACGAGCATTGACGTTAATTCCAGTTTCGAGAAGGTATCGGACTCTATCGACGTCACCGGCCCGTGAAGCTTCGAAAATGTCTCCGTTTGGGACTTTCTTTAAGGGTACGGATGGTTTATAATCTTGGAGGTCGAGATCAAGATCTTCGAGGTCAGATTCGAGTGTCCAAGATGATGAATTATCAATCAGAGACATTTTAGAGCATAAACCCTAAAGGAAGTGATGACAGTTTCAATGGCGGTTTTGATATTAACGATATTTTGATGACGAACAGAGCTTCTGACTGAGTCAAAGTGTCTTACGTTAACTATGACGTCACGTGCTACTGATAACTAACTGGTTGTCTTGTGGGTCCTTTCTGTTTATCAGTCTAAAACCTCATACTTAAGAAGATCAAGGTCGTTCCGCGGTGCACCTAAGAGGATCCCGCCAATCAGCTTCTTTGCACGTTCATTTACCGGTTGATTTGTACACATGTCATACTCTTGGTCCATATTTCAAGACGGGTCGAATGGGGAGCTTATAGACCAAAGCCTAGTTTGAAAATCAAACATCTTCAACGTTTGAATTATAGTCTGAAGAAGTGTCCTCATCAAAAGAGTGAACCCAAATTCCCTGAATAAAGTACCGGAGAGAGACCCAAACCCAATCGGCTCCTACCTGAATCCGGTTGTGGTTCCCTATTCGAAGCCAATCGACTTCTATTCTAAGCCAACCTGATTGACTTCTATCCAAACTGAATGTCCAGGGTTATTAATACTTTTCCGTCTATATTTCCAATGCTTTGGACTACTTCAAGTAGCTTTACAATTTCTTAAAAGCATGTTCTAGTTTGTCCAACTCTGCAAAATTCATTAACTGTATGCAACAGCAAGAGGATGTGGAAGAGAAACTCAGAAACCTCTGGTTGCTATTTTTCTTATCGATTTAGAAAAGTCATACTTATTGACGATTTCGTGTAAAGTTAGATCCTTTTATTGCTTGTAATCATTTAGCAAACAAAAGATCCATAGGAAAGTATTTTTCTGAGAATGAGGTAGTTGTACAGACAAACGAAGAAGTTGCTCTGGGTATCACGATTTACAGACTGTATTTAGCAAGATATATCTCTCTTTTGACCTAAAAGAACAGAGACGATGAACATAGGAAGAATCAGTTCTCACATGTTAGCTGTGGTTTCTTTTATTTCATCAGATGTAATCGTCTGCAAGAAACAAAGAAGGGAAAGAATTAGACCTTCCATTTTAATGGAGTCCACGATTTGGAAAACAAAAAAGTGTATTGCTTTGAGATCTACCTGATCCTTTCCCGCGAAATCATTGTCAGGTGTTAAGAAAAGCATACAATGACACTCCTTCCTGATGAACAAACGGGAAAACACAAGTATTATCAATATAATCCGTCCCAAAACTGATCAAACTATATTACCTGAAATAAGTCCTATTAAAACACCAAGGATCCCAGAATTTGGTCCAAAGAGCCACATAGGCCACAAGGTTAGAAAAGGGCTTAAGCTTTTGGTTTGGCAACTGTTACTAATTATGAAGTAAATCAAACTCCACTTGCCTAGAAATCTACATGTACATCCTCTGCATCAATCTTGATACAATAAAGAGCATCAGTAAAATCAATGGAAAGTGTAACATGCGTGTACTACCGAATGCTATCTAACTAAAAACCACAACGAAGACGAAAATAATCTACAGCTTATAACATATAATCATGTTTCCTAAAGTTCCTTACAGTCTGAGTCGCAGCTGTATAACAGGCACACATACAAACACAATGCTTATACATCCAACTCGGAGATAGCTCTTACCTCTCTCTCATTGGAACACAAGGACAATTCCAAAAGCCCTGTCCAACCTCAGCAGCTTTATCATCATAGTGTCTGCATCAACAGCATTAAATCAGACTTAGGGAAGCTATAACATCGTTTCATTACAAGCATATATAACTGTTCTTGGAATAAAGATTTCCTGGAAGAATCACAGATAACCTGCAAGGGCAAAGCGGTGCACCATACGAATCTTTATGCTCAGCCAATCCCTGCTCCAAGAAAGACACTCACACAGTTAACAAGTAGAAGACTCAGGGATTTCTTAAGTTTAGCACAAGTAACAAGTAAAATACTTAGGCAACTAAGGCACTTCCATTAGTTTAGCCAAGACATCAACATCGTTCACAAACATTTACTCAAATATTTCTTCTGCAGACTCAGTATCTACAAGTAAACGACATGATTCTCTCCAAATAGTACACAATGAACCCAAACTTCAAACGATTTAACACAGTTCCACCGGAAATTTCAGTGAGACAGAGTGAAATAACGAGAGAATCATTAACTTTATACCTTAATAACGACCGATGTAACTCCTTTATCCACACAGAAGTAAGTCCCTGAGCGACGAGCATATTGCTCGGAGAATTTCCTCATGACTTCTACAGATTTCTCCGAAGGTTCCGCTGCAATTAAAACAAGAAGAAGATTCAAAATAAATCCGAATTCAATCTCAATCACTTCAAGATTAACAAAGAACAAATACGGGGATTGAAGAATTTACATTTCGCTCGGATAACGAAGCGACGAAATGAAGTTCTGGGAGTATCTCCAAGTGGAGTCGAAACGAATCCAAAGCTACAAGAAACAGCTTGAAGATTCATGGAGTTTTCCTTGGTATTTGAAGATCGAAGAAGGTTTAGTGGACACGAGAATTTCTCACTCGTGAATTCGGATTGTTAGATCGAAAAATTTTCAGATATTTTTATGTGTTTTGTTTTCAGATATTTGCCACTCGTACTTTGAGACTAATTCTCGCCACTCAAGACTATCAACGAATGATAGAAAGATTTATCTCTAAACCGAAAATAACCGGAACTAAAACATCCAATCGGTTTAATACAATTTTCTTTTTCTCTTCAACACACAAAATTGTTTATTTTAGATTTTATCACCACAATACATTGAGTTTTTTTTTTCCATATACTATAGAGAAATACATAAAACTGAATTTCGATAGATAATTACAATATATTCATTTAATTTTTTGGCCTAACATTTCGGTGAACTTTTATTTATCCCATTATGATAAGAAGTCATTATTTAATATGAAGACACATACATATACATATTTATGAACTTATATGAGTTATAAGTGAACACAAATTTGAAAACTTTTATAAAACCAAAAATTATTAAAAATAAAATAAGATTAACAGAAGTATAAAATAATTACTATATAAAACATTTGATATTCAATTAAAATTTTGAGTTATTGATCTTTGTTTATCATATATTATTTAATATTACATGTTATTTGATAATATCGAATCATTTAATAAAGATACAATTTATTTGATAAATTTTATTTGATAATAATATAAATTATTTAATATAACTTTTTTATTATTAACTCACCATGTTTTTCACTATTTCTTTAGTAATCTTACAAATAATTATGATTCATTTAATAATTATATTTCATTGAATATTTCCATGTGATAACTATCTTAGATTTTAAATTAAAAAATAAATTTAGTTATAAACATGGGTCCAGATATGTATCCAAATTTACGAGTAAGTAATCTGATTGATTCGAGATCACGTCTTTGGAAAGAAACTTTGGTAAGACAATTATTTTGCCCATATGCAACTATGATCTTGGGTGGCATTACACTAAATCGGGAGTCTATACTGTTCGATCAGGATATTGGGTAGAAAGAAATATTGCACAATATACTACAAATTCTTATGGACCAAACATTCAGGAGATTCAATCATAAGTGGATTAAAGCTTCACAGAAATTAAGACACTTAATGTGGCAAGCACTATCAGGACAATTACCCGTAAAAATAAATTTAGCACATAGAGGAATACAATGTGATACCAGGTGTGATAGGTGTGGGGCAAACGAAAAAACGATCAACCATGTTCTATTCAAATGCCCTCCGGCGATTCAAACTTGGGCGTTATCCAAGATACCGACTAGTTCTCAATTTCTACGTGAATCTGTATATTCAAATTTTGACTATCTTTTTTGGCGAATTCCCAAGCTGGACATTTCGGCAAGTTACCCATGGATTCTATGGTATTTATGGAAAGCAAGAAATGACAAAATTTATACGAACAAGGATAAGAGTCCAAGAGATATTATTATTGAAGCAGAGGTTGAAGCAGAAGCATGGGCCTTGGCTCAGGAAAATAATATCAAGACAGGAAATCAAAGTATAATTTCAAGTGGAACGCATGCATCATACTCCCGCCCTTGTATTGGAAATCCAACATTTACGGGGATCAGGTGTATGGTAGATACTTCATGGAAGGATTCAGATCTTTTTACTGGTTTAGGTTGGGTCTGTTTTCTGTTTGAATGTTGGAGTACAAGTATGGAGGCTCAAAGTATCAGAAGAAGCCTTTCTCTGATACATTCAGAATTTGAGGCACTCCTGTGGGCAGTGACGTGTATGATAAGACTTCAGTTTGACGAGGTGGAGTTTCTGGTGGACTATTCCGAGTTGGTGAAGATGATTGAGGAGCCCTTCGTCTGGCCGGCCTTTCAACCATACTTGGAGGACTATGAACGACTCAAACAATCTTTTCGTCTTTTTCCTGTGGTCTGGATTCCGCGTGCCCTTAAGTTCAAAGCCGATATTTTGACCCACAATGTTAAAGGGTTATTTAGGAATCAAACGTATGTTAACAATATATCAAATTTTTGGACCCGATCTTTCTTTTAAATAGAGTTAAGTTGACAAAAAAAAAATTTAATTTTTTTTTAAAATGTTATACTTTGCTCCACGAGTTAGAATCTAATACACATAAAAATAGGATTAGTATTTACTTGTGTCCCCTTCACTTTACAACCCCTAAAATACGTTAATCTTCAGATTACATCATCAACTTCTATTTTTTACAATTAACCAAACCCAATAACATATTAAATTATGTTTAGGAAACCAAAAATTGTTTTCAAAAAAAAGACGAAACTGTGAAACGATGGAGACAATATCCTCACCTCGCTAGCTAGGCAAGAAGCAGGTGGTCCAGTTGACTTGCCCTGATCTAACAAGATATCAGGTGGGGGTTCAAATCCCACCAGCTCCAGTAGGAACAATTTGGCTATGGATTGGATCTTTGTCGATCCCACTAATAAAATGAATGAGTAAGGTTGACAAAAAAAAAAATATCCTCACCTCGCAGTTTGATTATGTCTCTTCACTTTCGAATTCTTAACTCAAGAACCTTAGATTTAGATTTTCAATAAATCACAATTATTGGTTCGGAGTGATAGTGACAAATAATTATTAATTTTATTGCTTTGGTTATGATTGATAATTACTTTCGTTGCTTTAAAAAATTTTTGTAAAAAATTTAAATTAAACGAGTTATACTTTATAATCATAAACAAACTATATTATTATTAGTTTATAATAAATATTTTACTTATATTTTTACTTTTCAGAACAACGAAAACAATTTCATATCTTCGTAAACTTGATAATTATTGTAATTTTTGGATAATGAGAAAAGTATATAAAGACCAGGAATCATAAACAATAATTATATGAGTAATAAACATTAAAAAAAGATAAAATAGAATTGAGTTGACCATATCCTAATTTTCAAGTATTTGTATTACAGATAACAATGATTATTCTCGACCAAAAAAATACATAAACATAATTATCCATCAAGTTAAAAAAAAAATTATTATCCATCATGAGTAATAAAAAGATCATGCAAATTTAGGTTAATCAGGAAATCCTAATTTTTCATTATTTGTAATATTTAATATTGTAGGGAAGTAAATTTACTTAATATTTTCCATATATTATTTCTGAAAATTTAGAGCAAGAAAATTTCAAATTAGCTAAAAATAAAACATAGAAAATAAACAGGAGAAATTTCTTGTGGTAAAGTAAATTTCAATTTATTTTCTGTTCCTAACTATTCTATAGGAACACTTGTGAACTATGTTTTCTACGTTTTCTATTTATAGAAAGAAATGACTCTAATATTTATATACATGAGTTAAATAATTGTAGTGCAATCGTCGAAAAAAAAAATTGTAGTGTAATCACTCCACAAAGACAAAACAAACAAACAAAAAAACACAGAGAATTTAAAAATCAAAATGGATAAAAAAAATAAATGTTGCTGGTTTCATCACTTGTTTGATGATTTTTTTGTTGGTTTTAACAGGTACTAGGTAAGTACCCGCAGCGTTACGCTGCGGTGCAATTTCAACGATTCTCAAACTATACATGTTCGTTGAAAATAAGTTCAATGCTTCTCCTATAATGATCTGGTATTTCTTTTGGTTGGTGTCATTAAAACCTATAATGATCTGGTAATCTAGAACAGTCACGTTCAATAAATTATGGTCCATAGTAATTCTGTGGTAATCTATGAATAATGATGAAATCGACATGTCTGGGAATTAAATTTATATAAAGAGTCAAGAATCAATCAGTAAAGTAAAATAAATAAATGATGAATAAGATTTATTTAAGTGGTCAAATAGAAGAGGTACAGCAGAATCCATAGCTTTCTTAACACTTGGCATTGCCTCGCTGATTCACTCACCAGTCCATCCGCTCGAATTTACTCTTACCCCAAAAGTAAACCTTTTTGCATGGGTTATTCCTCATTCTTTCACAATTATGTACGATGGCCTTCGCCAAACAAATATCATTTTTCTTGTTTCCATTCTCATTCTCATCTTTATTCTTTCCTGAATTCCGGTCCAAGTGATTCTTCTTTGATTTTGATATTTCTTTCTCCTTTAAAGCCGTGAGTGAATTCATTGTTGCTAACTTTTAAAAAATCTTCTCTTGAGGCTCAGAACCATTCCCACTTGAATTCCATCAACGTTAACTTCCACAGTTGTTCTATTACCATTCGGACTTGCTTTATATTCTAATCATTCTGCTTGTTGTGGGCACTAAACTTGAAGCTCTGGAACTGGATGCATCAAAAATTCTCTGGCATTACCATTGGTTGAATCGAAGGTTGAAAAACCTTCCAAGAAGTGGTTGTATCTTTTCCACTATGAAGGAAAAT
>OVBA01009672.1:0-10162 GCA_900406435.1 Lepidium aucheri | reverse complement strand
TGCTAGGCAAAAAAGATCGTGCAAACTCGGATCGCTACCTCGTGGATTGCAAGATGAGGACTGCGCGGAACGCTCAGGAAAAGATGCCTCAATCACCAGCCTCGACTTATCTGCCGCGAGGGAAGATAAATCTTTTACACTCGGACCAACCACTCAGTCTCGACCCCCAAGGAAAAAGATAAGAACCACTCCTCGGTGCCCAAGCTCGCACAAGGACTCCGAGGGCAAGATTTCTGGTTGACCGGCTTAGGTTGGTTTGACCATTAGAGTTACACAAATGACCCTTACCCTCTAATCACTCTCTTATCATATTATCTGATGTTTTAGCTAAAAAACTCTCTCTGTTTTATTGTTGCTTTCATTTATGCTTGTTGAAGGTACTCTTTATGTTTATGCTTTTAATGGAATGAATTAAGTTTGATCTTCATCTTTACTTTCTACTTTTTATTTTTATGTTCTTCATGTTTATGCAAGTTAGATCTCCCTTACTCCTCCGCTCTCAACCCATGAGGCACGAGTAGATCCTTGTGGATCTCAAGGATAGGGAAATCGGAGGTGAATCCACTTATTCCCTCGCCGTGCGAACCATGATCTAACTCCGATCTCTTCTCACATGGCTAGGTTTAATGATGATTTCTCCCTGATCAAGAGATATCTGATTTGGACCGTGACCTAAGGCTAGCTCCAAAGGAATCGGAGACCAAGTGCCATGTGAGTGATGGTTTGATCCACCGAAGAGAGATCTAGTATGTGGGTCGACCATTAGATGTATTGGGCTAAACTTAAAACTTCTGATTCAGTATGATCGCGGCTAGCGCTGTAATGGATCATCCGATTTGGTTAGCGATCTTTGCCGTGAGAATGGGCTGATCTAGCCTTATCCCGGTCTAGGGATCGCTCAATATAGTGCGGTGAGTTTGGATCGGCGAGTTTACCGCCGATCAAACCCTCCCTATCCTTTAGATCTATGCTTTTAACCTTATTTCCATCTATTGCAATTGTTATACTCGTTTTTTGATGCATTTCTTTGTTTTGAATTTTTAAATTCTGTTTCTATTTTGTCTTTTAGCTTATTTTGTCCTATTGTCTAGATTGCAAGCTTACTTGATATCATAGCCATCTTTGTGACAGATTGATAGGTTGCTTGAACTAAGATCTAGTAGTAGATAGATTGTTTGCGAGCAATTTCTGAGTATTGATTTGATAAATTCCATTTACTTACCGCTATACTCAATTATTCGATCTTAAGGACACTAAAAATCCTTTTATCAATGCCTCTCAACAAGTTAAAGTCTTGCATTTAGACCCTCTATTTTATGGTTCAGGTCAGAATGAGTAGCATTAATCCTTGTATGTACTTCAACAATTTTTTGAGTCAATTCTGCAGCTGAAGACTTTTGGCCTTTTAGTATCTCTTGTAACAACTCCATTACAGTTGGGGATTTTTCTGGAGGAGGTGGTGGGGATAGATGGAGGAGTGCGTTGGTATGGTTGCTTAGGTCCTGCATTCTGCGTGAAACAAACTTCTTCAATCTGCTCATTTTCCTCTCAATAAACCAATTATGACGGCCTTTGGTGTATCAATAAAAGCTTGTCTATCTTTGCATTGAGAGCTTTAATCTCCTTCCTGCCTATTAATTCTGAATCAGTTGTGTTCTTCCCGCTTTCAACATAGTCATCGTCATATTGATCCTGAGCTTGCGCAAGGTTATCAATCAGTTCCCAACCAGTCTCAGCATCTTTTTGCATGAAACTATCATTGCTTGCAGTGCCTAAGAGGATGCAGAATTTTGGAAGACTCTACAATAAAAAGTGTTGAGCAATGTCGTAATTGGGTATCCATAATGTGGGCACCTAGTTTGATACATCTTGAAGCGTTCCCAAGCTTCAGAGAATGGCTTATTTCTCCTTTGCATAAAATTGGTGATTTTAATGCGTAGCTTTGCTGTTCTTGAATTAGAGTAGAATTTAGCCAAGAGTGCCTTCTTGCATTCATCCCAAGTTGTTATTTTCCCTAGAAGTATATACTTCTCCCAAATATGAGCCTTGTCTCCAAGCGACAAGGGAAACAATCGAAGTCAAAAAACATCACTGATCACTCCATGAATCTGTGTGAGTTCACAAAGCCGTTCAGAATCATTCAAATGATCAAGGGGATCCTCACATTGAAATCCATGGAATTGTGATTCTGAACCATGGTGATCACTTGGAAGAGGAACGAAGGTACTCGACCTGAAGAAAAGGTTAGGACCTGCTTGACCGCATGCTGGGCCCAAAGCAGTGCAATCTTTCCTATACTGCTCTTGATCTTGAAAGTAATGTTGGGGGTGACAGGTGGTGTGATCCCATGACGTGGGGAGTGTGAATCAAGTGTAACACCTACCCCAATTGTCTTTGACATACAAACAGCATGTTCAGGGACATCAACTTGTTATGGATCATGTGTTGTGTTGTCCATTTTAACCCAGAAAGATTACCCAGAGAGCAGAACTCAGTATGGTGGTTGTGAGTATGGACATCAAGTGCAGAGGAAAGTGCAATAGNCCTCGAAGTTTGGTATGCGAGTGTTAGTCTCGAGTGTCCCTGTAACTCACCAAAAACAATGAAAACAAGTTAGTAACACCTGTATCCACGAAAAGTGACCGGAGCGTGGTCTTAGAAAGCTGAAATTTCTAATTGAAGCTAGCTTAAACCTATATGGCAACGACATCAATTTGATAAATAGATTTTAGAGGTCTTTTTATGCAAATCTATTATAGTACAATAGGTATCAATCCATCTAAGTTAGTAGCAGGCAATTAGTATTCAATCAGCTATCTAATCCAAGCCAAATCAATAGCAATGATTTTGTCACAATCGCTAGGAACAAGAAATAAAACAGAGTAATAGATGAAAAATAGAACATAAGAAAATAGAGATATGAGCTTAAAACAAGCAATGTAAACTAGAGAAGTGGCGAACTAGATGTATGAAGGCTAGGCATTGAGGAGTGAGGTCAATGATTTATGCTTAGGTAGGGAACTCTAAATTGCCTAACAAACCATTCGGGAATCGATCTCAAGCAGTGGATTCAACACAATCAATTTTATTCCCATGAACAATGAACTTTGCTCAATTAAACTAGACCTAACTCTCATTAGTAAAATCCAATCAAGCAGGCATTAAGAAAAAATTGACAACAGCTAATAATCAGCATAAACAATCAATCTCTTGGCTTAGACATGATTATCTTAACATTTAGTTCATTCAAGCATTTTCACAAATACATTGTAGGTGTGGAATGCAAAGGTCAGATTTCAACTGGCCAATAAGAAAGCAACATTAAGAACATTAAATCTGATGATATCATATCTATTCCAAACTTAAGCAACCTAGATTCTCCTAGTTCCACATAGATCTACCTTATTTCCTTATTACCCAAAGAGATCTACTCACTAACATGATGAAGAACTCAAACCCAAAAATTGAAATACATTGCATAATTAGAAAGATAAGAAAGAGATGAACAATAATGATTAAAGGCAAAAATGCAAATACTCAATCGATTCTCATGTAATCAAACATTCACGCAAGGGAGAAAGAGAGAAAACTAGGTAAAGTGTGTTTTATCTGAAATCAAAAAACGTGGATAATTGTTTGTGGGCTAAAAAGGGGGTACTTATAGCCCTCATCACAAAACCTAAAAAGTCAACACGAACTAAAAGTCAATAAAATGGAATACAGATGGTGAACTTGAAGGTGGAGCTTCGAGTCTTGATGTGGAGTCGTGTTTCTGGTCAGCTTCCTCGGGGGTGTAGGTGTGAATAAGGGTCACGAGTCAGGTACTTAGTCTGTGCGGCCTTCATCTCCTTACGCACTTGCTGTTGTTTTGTCGAGTCTTATCTTCGAGTAATTCTCTAGTTCATCCATGGGCTTCGAGCTTGACTTATAGCTTTGAGTTGGTCAGTTTCCTTCCTTAGCTGCATACTTTGATCGCTCCTTGCTCAACAATGCATCCATATTACTCCAAATGCAATATGTATGCAATTCTAGTGCAATGTATGGAAAATATCCGTAAACAGACTCTAAAATGATGCAAACCCTATGATATGGATGCAAAATACACTAAATAATGCCTCTAAAATGTGCTAAAATGCGGATATATCAACTTTGACTTTCGAGAGAGAGAAGTTTGATATTGAATAGGCCAATGAAGAGTTTGTCGATGAGCCACCGATCAGAGAAAATGTCTTGCCGGGAAGTGACAGCGACAAAGGCGACAATGGTGACTATGAACGACAGAACATGAGGCGAAGATCGGGAAATATTTTCAAGGGTCAAGTCTTCTCCAGTTCTCACGCTTTCAAGCATATAGTTATTGACCATGCTTTGAAGATGGGAATAATGCAATCTATCCAATATCATGGGCATTTGAAGTCCTAATTGGTCTTTGTCTTGCCTTAATATCAGTAAGACTCAATATTGAATGAATGATTAGTGTCTTATCTTTTTTTATTGAAGAACCTTAATGATGAATGAAGTATTTTTGTGTTTACTCTCTCATTTGAGTGTTGTCTAATTTAGTCATTGAAACCTCTGAACATCTCTGATAACATACAAAATAAAAGACATTGCAATTATCACTACAAACACATACTCATGACATCTCAGTTCTTCATCTTGCAATAAACTACAAACACAAACTCATGACTTGTAATTTACATTACAGACACATACTCATGACACCCAATTCTACTAGATCAAATAAGCAACTTCATGATTCCAATACATACCATAGGACTAAAAACTAAACCAATGACCATCATTTTCTTCATCTTACACTCTGATTTTTGCACCAATGCATCCATTTTAACCTTGATTTCATCATCAATTCTCGACTATAGATTCTCAAGCAATGTTGATATTGTCTTTATCTCATTAACAACAACTTCATCAACCCATGTGAAGACATGAGGATCATCAGTTAGCTATAAGACATCAAAATAAACAACAGAAAACATTAATGAGCTCCCATAGGCGAAATAACCATCAACGACATTAGGAGAATTAACAATCGTGTACCTTCTCGTATGATGCATAGGAGCAACGGTAATATCAACAATATGGATTCTTTGGAGACTTCGACATTTTTGCAGTGACTGAAACTCCACACCAACAATTCTTTAGTATTTCAGCGACGAAAGATCCTCTATACGGACCAGAAGATGATCTGTCTGTGGCTCCTGTACTCAGATTACTCATTCTCTTCCTTAGAAATCACTCAATAATCAATAATTTTGCTTTGATAACTCGAATTAGGGTTCAAATCAAAGACGCGATTTGGGGAAAAAATATTTGGTTACTAATACCCGACTCAGGTCGGGTATTAGACATGAATCGGGTTATTAATATTTGACTTTGTTTTACCAGCGAGACCAATCTGGTTTAAGAGACAAAAATGAGTAAAATCAATTGTGGGGAAATAAATTTATAACTTCAATATGTAGAGAAATAAGTATAGAACTTTTAACTGAATTGATTTTTCAACAAGAACAAAATTTTTGGGGAACGAGTGTGATCCTATAATTCCGGTGGGAAATTAGATTGATAATCCAATCTATTGGTTTAAAAAATATGATCCGATTTCCAAATCTCAATCTCATTATGTCAACACATCTTGAATGATTAAAGTTTCACTCATTCAAATTAAAGTCAAAATCAAAAATTGAAATGAAAATCACAAATACAAAATCCAAATCCAAGTCAATCTATGTGTCACTGAATTCGAAATCCAAAATTGAAAATCAAACTCAGTCTCATTTAAATTAAAATCCATAATTCAAACTAAAATCATAAATAAAATTTATACAATCGTCACTTTCTGAATTAGTGAACTCGTCGCTTCTTTCACCAGAAAGACTAGGGTCTTCGCTGAACACTTCACAAGTCAAGTAAAAGGGAATCTAGAACCTGACTCACAAAGCCTCATCTTTGCAATTAATTACAATTTCGCAAAGAAAGATTTGAATTAAAAATTTTGGTTATGAAATTGCTTTTAATTTGACAATGAAATTGTTTTGACATGAAATTGCTTTTAGTTGTTGAACATAACAAAATTAATCGGATTAGAAAAAAAATTTGTCGATCCAAATGATAGGTTAATTTCATCATATAGTACATAATACATCAACTAAAATTTAAAATGAAAGTATTTTGCACTTAAATATATAAAATTGTAGTAGGTTTTTGTTAATAAAGGTGAAAAAGAGTTGACTTATTAAGAAAACATAGAACCTCGTATGTTTCCTTTAAATTGATAAAATATATTAAAATCCATAACTCTTGAATATAAGAAATGGCAATTTAAGTTTCTTTCTAAATTCCTGAAAATCATTTTATAAAAGGGTAGTTTGTTTTTTCGGAGAAAACAGGAAAGCTTAGAAAGATAGTAAGGTAAGGTTGGGAGATATGTTTGTGTCAGAAGTTGACACCTGGACCCATCATCCCCCACTTCTTTGTCTTCAACCGCAAGTTAGCTTTTTTCACTTATCATCTCTGCATCATTAGGGTTTCAGTTTCTTATAGAAAAAAAGAAAAAGAAAAAAACAAAACAGTTGAGATGTTGTGTTCGGACAAGAACACGTCAGTTTCTGCTGCTGTTTTATTATCAATCACCCTAAACATTGCTTTAAGTTATAGGAAACAAGAAAGAATAATTTTGGAGAATGCAACAACAAGTAGGTAAAACCTATCTTCTAAAGAAAAAAAAAGCCCTCAGTAATCTGTGAAAAGCTTCTGTTTAAATCCATAAACACATAAATTTCAAATTCCTGAAAAAGAAGAAACTAGAGTTAAAGAACCGTACCGGGAAATCAAATTCCTTAAAATCTTTCTTACGGAACTACAAAAGATGAGGCTCGTCTTCTGCTTATGCTTCTTCTTCATGATCCTCTTTAGCGCAAGTGAGTCTTTCATGCTCATTATTGCCTGCTCTCTGCAAAACTTTAGATAATGTTTCTTGATTCTCTGTGCTTTTTACAAATATATATATTTATATTTTACAGATGCTTATGATCCATTGGATCCTAATGGGAACATTACAATCAAATGGGATATCATGTCGTGGACAGCCGATGGCTATGTGGTAAGAATCCTCTGCGTGTTTGTTGCGAGTGTGTATGGGTCGTTTGAAACTTGCACAAACTCTCATCGTGTCTATACTGTTTGCAGGCAACGGTAACTATGAACAACTTCCAAACATACCGGCATATACAAAACCCGGGTTGGACATTAGGCTGGACATGGGCAAAAAAAGAGGTGATTTGGTCAATGGTTGGTGCCCAAACAACAGAACAAGGAGACTGTTCCAAGTTCAAGGGAAATGTACCTCATTGCTGTAAGAAAACCCCGACAGTTGTTGATCTCTTGCCAGGTGTCCCTTACAATCAACAGTTCTCAAACTGTTGCAAAGGCGGTGTAATTGGAGCTTGGGGTCAAGATCCATCAGCTGCTGTATCACAGTTTCAGGTTAGTGTTGGCTTGGCTGGAACTACAAACAAGACTGTCAAGCTTCCTAAGAACTTCACATTGCTTGGTCCCGGCCCTGGTTACACTTGTGGTCCTGCCAAAATCGTCCCCTCTACTGCTTTTCTCACAACTGACAAACGGCGAAAAACACAAGCTTTGAGTAAGTAAACTTAGAAAGGGTAAATCTTAACTTGATTCGCTTCATTTTTAAAATCATTAATTTGTATTCAACTTACGTGCGGTCTAATCTTTTATATGTCTTATGTAGAGTAGGCAAATTAGTTAGATTTTCAGATGCTCATGCTCCTCTGAAACAGTGGGTTAGATGGAAATGTATCACTTTCAGATGTGTTCACCTACGAGTTGGTGCTATATACCTTCCTATCTAACCATCTGAAAGACTTGACTCTAATTAGATTGATAGATTTTCTTCACCTACATGCATAATTGTTATCTAAACACCATTTCAAACTTATGTTTCTCCACAGTGACATGGAATGTTACCTGCACATACTCACAGTTTCTAGCCAGAAAGCATCCAAGCTGTTGCGTCTCCTTCTCTTCTTTTTACAACGACACCATAACTCCATGCCCGCCTTGTGCCTGTGGTTGTGAAAACAAAAAGAGCTGCGTCAAGTGAGCAAAACAATGAAACTAAAATCTATGAACATCAAACACTTTCTTATCTGTCAAACTGAAAACACATTATCGATATTGTCTTGCAGGGCTGATTCTAAGATTTTAACTATGAAAGGTCTCAACACACCGAAAAGGGACAACTCTCCTTTGCTGCAATGTACACATCACATGTGCCCAATTAGAGTCCACTGGCACGTTAAAACTAATTACAAAGATTATTGGCGTGTAAAGATAGCAATCACAAATTTCAATTACAGGATGAATCATACGCTCTGGACTTTAGCTATTCAGCACCCAAATCTCAACAATGTGACTCAAGTTTTCAGCTTTGATTACAAAGCAGTTGCTCCTTATGGATCCATAAGTAAGTCCTCTCTCTCTCTCTCAAACTATCAAATTTTCAACCAAACATTAAAAAACTAAGGATACAAATTTACAACCTTTTTAATG
The DNA here is from genome assembly GCA_900406435.1 of Lepidium aucheri. Taxonomy (NCBI): domain Eukaryota; kingdom Viridiplantae; phylum Streptophyta; class Magnoliopsida; order Brassicales; family Brassicaceae; genus Lepidium; species Lepidium aucheri. Next base: position 1,567 of record OVBA01009672.1, on the reverse strand, counting down.
CAGATGATACTGGAATGTTCTTTGGAACGAAGTATTACAATGATCTTTTAATGGAAGCTGGGCCTTCAGGGAATGTTCAATCAGAGGTTTTGCTACAGAAAAATCAAAAGACTTTCACTTTGAAACAAGGTTGGGCTTTTCCGAGAAAAGTTTACTTTAATGGCGATGAATGTATGTTACCTCCACCAGATTCATACCCTTTTCTACCAAACTCAGCACAAGGAAACTTGGCTTCTCTCTCACTCACCATTCTTATTCTTCTATTCATCACAATCTAGTGACTCTGGGTTTCAATACACTGAACCACAAATGCTTTTTGTAATCTAAGTGCAAAGATTGTTAAAATCGATTTCCAGATAAAAGATCTAAAAGGTTTTTCTTTCGTTAAAGAAATCTGATTAGAGAGGTGCAGTAAGGTTGATTTCTTACTATTATCACCGCCATTGATTTAGTGGGTTCTTCTGTAACGCAAGCTCTTTGCTGTGACTGAACAGAAGGCAATTTATACTATGTAGTAGACAAATATTTTCAATTGGACTTAAAATTGCCTCAGAGTAAGGCCCACTTAAAAATATAATACACCCATTTATCCATTCAACGCGTTTATATATATATAATCTCGTGTGTATATTTTTCGTTGGTCCGAAAAGGCGAAAGGTCAAATAAAGCATTTTGTTTGAAAGATCTTTTTCTTTTCTTCCATATACGACTTTATTTAATTACACCCGCTCCAACCCGTGACATAAATAATATTCCCTTTTTTTTCTTTCAAACAAATAATAATACTATTCCTTCTATTTTCATGTTTTTTTTTTGCCGTCAACTTGATTTTATTAGATTTAAATGTTTACATAATCCCGTAGGAACATCGGACAAGTCATACATTACATATTCTAGTGAACTAGTTCGAATAGTTTTTGCAAGCTGATCTGCATCCTTATTCAGGTGTCGTGGTGTATAGTTGAAGCGTATATTATCAAACATCATGCGCCATTGGTCTATAGTGCGTTTCTATTTGGCTAATCTTCTATTAGGAGCCTTTGCATTGAGTAAGTGAAGTACTTCAAGATTATCACCTTCAAATATCACTTGTTTGTAGCCAAGTCCCAATGATGCTTGCATTGCCCAAATCAAAGCTTATAATTCTGTTTCCACAACAAAATTCTTCTGGTAGTGCTTTCCTTGCTCCACATAGACAAACTTTCCGTTGTCATCTCTGAGTATCCAACCCAACCCCGTATTTACACTTGTCAGTGTAAATGATGCGTCATAATTACACTTCAGCCACCCTTGTGGTGGTGGAGTCCACATAGTAGGCCGTGAATACTGTTGGTTATTCAATATCTCGATATCATTGGAGTCGGCCAGTTGTGATCCTAACCATTCACATACATCGCNAATATTACTATAGACTAAGGCATTTCGACTTTTCCATAACCTCCATAACAACCATATCGGTAGTAGTCGTTGACACCTATCTAAGCGGGTATCCTCAACTAGTGCCATTATGGACGCTAGTTTGCTTTCAATTGTGATATTAGGATCTGTTGGTACCTGATGTGGTAGG
>OVBA01009671.1:0-10164 GCA_900406435.1 Lepidium aucheri | reverse complement strand
AATGCCATAGTCACTGTCTGCTACATATTGAAGCTGATTCATATGGTCTATATCTCTCTCCATGTCAATGTAGTATGGATCGTCGTCAGATGCGTAACTCATTACGACAGGTCCANTCGTCAGATGCGTAACTCATTACGACAGGTCCAATTTAATAGGGCTTTACTTGTTTTTGAGGAGGTAGATGTGAGAGGAAATGATGCCAGAAAAGGTTTGAGAAAATGAGATATGAAAATGAGAAACAGAGGAGATTTATACAGAGGTTTCGAATTAGGGTTCAAGATTTTGGAGGGAACTTTGAATTATATGGGGAAAAAATTCAAATATCTGGTTCACTTTATAACAAGTTATTTAGTTATTGCAAAACGAATGTAGTTATTATTTATATCAATTTCATTAATATTTAGTTTGACCACTTATAAGCTATAGTAAGTAGTAAAACCATGCCGACTATGTCGTTATATAACATGGTCGAGAATTACAAACATAAAGTTTGCAGTATCGAGCAAGAATGAGAAAAGAATGAACTTAATGTTGATATTTATAACATACTCTACATGGTTTATTTATTAGAGTACTTCTACATTGATTACATTTGATAAAATCTATTGATTACATTTCATAAGAGTGATTGTAATTGACTAAATTGTTTAAATTATGACATAGAAAAGTTATCCGATTTATGACAATTCACTAAACCACTTGATTACAATTAAGTAAACTAATTGATTAAACCGATTGATTACATTTGATTAGAATGATTATATAAAACTAAATCAATTGATTCAGGAAACCGGTTGATTGATAGCTTGTTAGCATAGCATTCAATACTTTAAACCGATTCAGGAAACCGGTTGATTGATTACATATAAAACTAAATCAATTGATTAAACCGATTGATTAAATAGAAAACTAAACCGGCTGATTACATGGAAAACTAAATCAATTGAGAACAATTCACTAATCGATTAATCAAATACAAAAGTTATCCGAGTGATCAAATATAAAAGTTAGCCGATTGATACATAGATAACCAAACCGATAATAACCCAAATTTGAACTAAAATCCTTCATAAAACCCTTCTTAAACCTCCATTTGAACTAAATTCAAAAATTCTACTACACTAACTTCACAATTGCCATGACGACCAAACAACCGAAAAAAATAATCGACCCAATCACTTTCTTTGAATTACATTTGGCGTCTTTAAGCATAGCATCCAATTCTTTGACCTTAACTCGCATTTTTTGAACCTCCGCTTCTTGTTGTTCTGTAAGGAACCTTAAAATCTCTTTCATATCTTTGTCTTGGCGACCAATGATATTACCCAAACGATCAATTTCATCAAGCAATGCACCAACAACCCATTTGAAGAAATGTTTGTCATTCGACAACTATAAATCAAATTACATAATAAATCAACAAACCAAAATAGATTCAACAACTAATTGAACAATAATGGGATTGAACATAACCTTCTGTGATTAAGCACTTGAGCACCGATAATATTTATGCCCTGGATTTTAAGCGGATTTAGAAGTATAAGCCCTCACCGTTGCTCCACACCAACAAATCTTAAGAATTCCGGGTACCAATGCAACTTTGTGATTTGAAGAAACGGTCGAAGACCCACTCTCGTTGGAGCTCATTTCGAATTTCAAGTAGATTTGACCTTGATTTGAGAAGAAATTATCAACGGGGAAATGGAAGAAAATGGAGGACCGATGCGAAAATGGAAGCAAAGGAAAGGGATGGATTTACGAATTTAATTGGATCCTATAGCCCATCGAATGTAAAGGTAAGCAAGGTAAGCTAATGGATCCATTTATGGCCCATCGATATAACTAAATCATTATTTTAAGATCCAAATATAATATGCCCAAACATAAGATCCAAACATATTCGCTAATGGATCCAGTTTATGGCCCATCTATTTATGAGCCATCGATAATTACCACTAACCAATCGGTATTTTAGGATCCAAACATTTTCTTAATGACTCATTATATTTTGAAACATATAAAAGCTAAATTCGATTACATATATTAAGCTATATTCGATTACATATATTAAGCTATATTCGATTGCATATCTTCTGGGTCCATTACTCTATATGGTACTCACGAATTACCTGCAAAATCAGTATTGACCATTATACATCGCAAAGCATATAACATTTTTTTTCATTGACAACACTTAAAATTAAAGGAAAATTCCTTAACCTCTTCCACTATCGAAACACTCTTCCAATTTTAGACTTGGTGTAGTGGTATTTCTTATTTTTCGGCGACTTTCGCCAACTGAAGGAAATCGGGTTTTTTAAGGTCATCCTTTCTTTTTGACATAATTTCGAGGCAAGAAAATCTTTCCAACAATATCATCTGGGATACCCTGCCAGTGAGATATATCTAGGACTAGAAGCAATGTGTTGAAATATGCCTACGTCCATACATCCATTAAATAATATTTCGAGCACAACCCATGTAGATATTTATCTTCTCTCCTATTAGGATTCTTCATGTACATTGTCAGAGCTGCTATAACATGCACACAAGGATACTTCACAAGCAAAAGTTTTTTCTCCAAATTTACTAAATACCACATATCTTCTCCTTGGACATGATACTCACCCGTGAAAATATTTAGCTCTTCCATGCCTAAGAGTGTCGCCTCTTGACACATGCAATGTAATTCTTTCTCCTCCAATGGAACCAATTTATGTGAGCTATGTATCATAGTACACTCATTGCGATGTGTATTAAACCACTCTCCCAATTTATCGACAATCACATCAATCATAGCTAGTGAGTAGCTCCTCCCCTTCTTGAAGACATTGTTCAATGATTCTGCAAAATTTGTTGTTGCTATGTTATACATATTTCCAGGAAAGTAACACCGAGCCCATTTTTCCACATCTACACTTTCATCCAAATAATCAGCCACTTTAGGAATCTCCTTCTAAATTCTGCGTACTCCCAATCAAATTGAGCCCTCGTATAAATCTGTCCCAACTCCCTAAATTTCTTAGCTACACTGTCTTTGTGGATGTTCGAAGTCTTTGTTCTCACATTCATTGATATGTTAAACAGACAATATCCATGATGCGATCTTGGGTACACTTCTTTAATTCCCTTTATGATACTAGGATGTCTATCATTAATAAACACCAACTCCGGATCATTTGGAACGACGCTTTTTAGCATAATGAGAAACCACTTCCATGTTACGTCTTTCTCACCATCAACAACAGAAAACGCAATCGGGTAATGATGATGGTTCGGATCCTGAGCAGTAGCTATTATAAGACTACCACTGTATGCATTTTTAAGAGACGTTACATCCACACAAATCACTTTCCTCATGCCAATGAAACCCTGAATATAAACTCCTAATGCTATGAATAAATACTTGAAGCGATTCTCTTTGTCCAAAACCAATTTCATCACTGTGCCTTTGTTTGTCTTCTCCAAGACAAACAAATATTACGGGAATCTCCTATAGCTTTCCACCGGATCACCACGTACATCCCATGCAGCTTTATATTTTCCTCTCAAGGCAGTTCGATAAGAAACCTTTACTCAAACATTCTTTAGCACAAGACCTACAAGAGATTTAGCAGATGGTGTATCTAACTCACCAGGATAATCAGCTTGCAAAATTTCAGCAACCATATCTGAGGATCCCCTCCTTTAAACATTTGATGTACTCGCTGATACCCGAGAATATGAATGCATCTTACGGTGCACTTTAACGGACCAACTACCCTTACTTCCTTTTAGTCGTGATGCACGTAAGTACCACTTACAACCTCCTTGATGACATCTTACAACATATCTCCATTTATCAGAGTTCAATACATCGTAGTCAAAACACAATTTAAGAGATGCCATAAAGACCAAGTTCTGCACTTCTTTTTTGTTCCCAAATTCTTGCCCTACTTCCAGCCTCGTACCATCATCCCATTCATCAACAATCTGACTTTGTCCTTGATCATAATTATCACTATGCAGTTCAAAATAGTCATTCACACCGCATCCATCATCACTGACATAACCATTCATTTCTACCAATTCCTCTCCATCTTGTATCTCGCCACCTTCTACACCCTCATCAACATGGTCTTTCTCGGATCCATATATAGTAATCGCATTAATGAAATCTCCAACATCATTATTTACATCAACTGAACCTCCTATCTCCATTCTACGATTTGCATCAATACAATTCTCTATTTCAACATGCAAAATACTTCTTAAATGCTGCTCATTCGTGCTAAGTAGATAACTCTCTACATCCTCATCATCCGAAATATAAGATTGTTTAGTAGCATGACTACTCAATGGGATGTAACTCAACCTTATTTTTTTCTCTCTATCGATACCAATCTTCTTCCAGATCCTTTCCTCTAAGACTAAGTAAGTTGTATCATCCAAAGACATTGTCTTGAATGTTATAGCGTTGTAAACTCCAATAGATGACCATATGTATCCATTCTCAATTTCTTCATAACACCCACTACTATCAAAATGAATCACGGTTTTAATCATACATATCTGCGCAAAAGATACACACGTCATTATGAAAAGTTGTTCACCAAATTATAACACAAGAGAAACAGAGAGTAAAAGCAATGGAGGTGTGTTTTTCCTCACCGAAACTATATATCATCAACAAAACAACATAACTTCAATCAATCTCTTACCTTTTTCCTCTATCATCCAACAAAGATTTCGAGACAGAGAGCAGATGTTCACCGAATTATGACACGAGAGAAACAAAGAGTAAAAGCAATGGAGGTGTGTTTTTCCTCACCAAAACTATATAATCAACAAAACAACTTAACTTTAATCAATCTTTTACGTTTTTCCTCTATGATGCAACAAAGATTTCGAGACAGAGAGCTTGTAGCAATGAAAATGAAGCTTCTGAGACAGCGAAAGAGAGAGAGAGAGAGAGAGAGAGAGAGATAAAGAGTACACAACGAGACAGAGAGTGAGAGAAAATGGAGAGCTTGTAGCTATGGAAATCGAGCTTCCGACTGAGAGAGAGAGAGAGATAAAAAGTACAGAGAAGGAAACAGAGAGTAAGAGCAATGGAGTAGATGAACTACACGGCTTCAAGGTTTCATTTTCTTCTTTGTTTAGTTTCATTTCGTACAACAAAATATAATGATCCATACGTTAGGTTTAATATTATGGTTCGAACCCATTTAATATTCTACCAACCCAATGCCTTAAACCAACGGATACCTAAACCAAGATTCTCTTTATTTCTCATATTTAATATAAAAAACCAAATCCTGCCCAAGGGCACAAAATGTCAAAACGATACACGGATCCGTACGAGGAGCATTTGAGACAATTGAAGAGTAGCTTTGTCACTTTCCTTTTAAAGGAGAGTATTTCAGTCATTGATCCCATATATTCATTGAGTTGTTGAGCTGTTCTGCATTTTACTCAAAACCCAAACCCAAACCAGATTTGAAGTAAGAAGAACCGAATTAAACTAAACCAAACAACATACCCGAGTAAATCTAAGATCTTAGGTTCTTGGATAACTGAACCGAAGAGAAAGATAAACATATACCTAAAATACAATTATATATTTAAAATTAAATATTTATACATAAATTTTTAATTATCTGATGTTAGAAAAAAAATTTTTAGTTATCTAAATGTTTAAAATTATAATTTTAAATCTAAGTATGGTAGTTTACTTGAATCAGAGAATTTCAAAAATACACCTAAAAAACCCAAAATCCAAAAAACTCAACCCAATCGAGTCTGGATACTCGAATACCCAAGATCAGAGCGTAGCCTATGGTCTTTTTACAAATAATTATTTAAAAACACATTAAAAGGCATCAAATTATGGGAAAAATAAAACCTCTTATTTTTTTTCCATCGTATTGATTCCTACATAGACTAAAGGATCATGTGAAATTCTAATTCATATGCTAACATTTTTTTACTTATAGACATGATCCAAATCTACTTTTTCTCGCCACTGTAACTCTTGTGTCATGAGCAGCGGACGGTGGCTCACATAGCACCGTCGTCGCTCACCCTCTTTTACTTCTCTACCACTGATTTTAGAAGACGAGATCTCGATCTGTGACTTTGAGGATGAGTTGGTACGGTAAAGCTTCTACATTCTCTTTCTAGTTTAGATCTTCCTTAAATATGGTGACGAATGGGTTGAGCAGTGGTGGAGCTTCATCACGGGTGAAGATGTCGGGTGGTGAAGAACCGGTTGGTTTCTCGTAGGTCCAACTTTGTCTAAGAGCTTCTCTTTCTCCGGTCTGAGCTTTACCGGTGAGGGTTTGTGCTGAAAAATCTCGCTGTGGTCATTCCGGTTATATCTTTTCTCTCGTCTTTGTTGATTTTATGCTTTCAGATTTAGGTTGTTCGTTTAATTATTTGGTTTAGATCTTGGTTTATTTCTAGACTAAATTCACTTGGTTGAGGACTTTCTATGTTTCCCCTCTTAGATCGTCTAGTTTATCCTCTTCGATTTCGATCGGTAACCGTTTTTCTCTGGATATGCTTCCCCATCTAGAGGATTGTCTCGTTCCTTGTCAGTACTTTAAAGACATGATTGAGGTCTGGTCTTTTCATGGGTTATATTTAGGTGTCGCCTTCTGTCTTTGCCATTTCTGGAAGATTTGTAGGATTCATTCTTGCCGGTAGAGTTGCTTGTTCTTCACCATTGAGGTACATCTATTCGCCATAGGAATTTTTCCCATCGTTTCGGTCATCGTATTACCATCGGTGGTCTCGGTCTTCGAGTTCAGGATAACATAGTTTTAAGTTTAAGTCCTTTTGTGTTCTAGTCTCGATTATCTTAACTTCCCTTTTTGAGCTTTGTCTTCATGGATATTATGGTTTTCCATCGATTTTTGTATGAAATCAATGTAGTCACTCTTGGATTATTAATATATGAATCATTTAGACGGGAAAAACATGAACTTTTTAAAATGGCCTAAAACCAACATTGACCGTTAATTATTATGACTAGTCGAAGGAAATTATCGATTTTAATGTTAAAAAAATTGTCTTGCCGATTCCTACATGAACTAAAAAAACTCAAATTGTAGACATGAAATTTTTAAAATGAGACTACATCAATCTTGACCATTTGATCATTTCTTTGATTTGGGCCATTTCTTTGCAGTCTAAGTGTTGCGTTAATTGATAAGGTTAGAATGTTCTAGCTAATGACTTTGGAGCAAGAGTTTGATTCTTTCCCACTACATTATACTAGTAGATTTCTTTTTTGATCAAGCCAGGTGGAGATAGGTTAATGGGCTATTACATGACAGTTTTAAAGTGAAGCCTTTTCTGCAAGATTGGTAGCTAGAGAGTTAATGTTTCTCCTGACAAAATTAGATGAAAAAGATTCAGAGCTTTGAGAAAGAATGTTTATATCACCGAGGACACCATAAAGCTCACTATGATGTTTTTTAGATCTGATCGCCTGGAGAAGAGGCAGGGAGTCAATGAAGATATCGATATTTTGAGTTATATCTAACATGCGTGGATGAGGCTAAAACTACTTCTAGTCCTTTCACAATTAATTCTGATTGCATGTACCTTTGCAAAAATAATGATTCAATCAAATCACCACCGGTAAAATCCTAAAAGATCCACCCGTGTCCGGATTTGTAAGAATTTCTATCCCAGTCAGCGTCGACCCATACCTTGAAGCGAATTTCATTTGATTGTAACATTGAATCTCGATATATAGAGGTAGGCGAGTGTCGAGTCTTATCTTTGTCTTCTCATGGGATTAAAGCTTGGGTTTCAAGACAATATTTTGCTTCCTTTATTGCTTCTACCATAGTATTCATAACTGGTATATCTCTATTGTCAAATTGAAGCATATTCTTAGTAGTCTAGAGGGCCCATATCACCCACGGGAAGATTTCACTGGCACTTATTCCAGATGGTTGTAGGCATAGTTGTTCTGAAGATTGTTCAAGCATACTCTGGAACAAAAGTTGGAAGGTTCATTTGGCTTTTGTGGGAATGAGGTCCTAGACTTCATGAGCATATGTACAGTTGATATGTTCAATATTTCTGGCTCATGGCACCTTATAAATTTGTCTTATTCTGAGATCTTTTTGTGCAGGAAAGATTTCCGTGTTGGCAGAGCAGTGATTGAATGACTTCCAATGGAAGAGTTTGATCTTTGGGGAGCATTTGGAAGACCACACATGTTTGCTCTAGTTGAATGTTGAGTTTGTAATCTGTCGAAATGTCAAGGCTATTTGAGTGTGTTACTGGGATCTTACCGTGTACCATCTATCAACATTCTGAGACAAAGCAAATTTGTCCTCGGCTCCATTATTACTTGGTTTCGTAAGCAAAATAACTTTCTCTTGACGGGGAAGGAGGTTTCTGATCTTTTGAATACTCCATTGAGTACTATCATTCTCAAAGATATCTAATACTTTTAGGTTTTGATGTTATTGATTAAGTGATCCTATAGTTGTAGTTTGTGCTGAGCCTACAATCCAAGGTTCCCTCCATAGTGACGTGATTTGGCCATTGCCAATAGCTTTGTTCAAGTGATCTGCCATTCAATATGCCTCTCCATCTGTGAGATACTTGGCTTTATACATTACAATCCATTAGAGATTTATTTGGTGAGTATTTCCCCATTACCACTCTAGCATATATGCACTTATGATTTTCTAGGATTCTCCAGCTTAGTTTGGCTAGTAAGGCGTTTTTGAAAGCTTAAGCATCTTGGAACCTTAAGCCTCCATCATTTTTCCTTTTTGTTAACTTGTTCCATGAGACCTAGTAGAGGCTTTTACTATCTAGGGAGTAGTCCCACCAGAAGGGGGATAAAGAAGATTTAATGCGATCCATCAAACTAATAGGTAATTTAAAACATCTCATAGAATATGTCGGGATAGCTGTTAACACTGATTGGAACATAACAAGCTTACCTGCTTGGGATAATATTTTTGTAGTATAAGTTGCTGCCTTTTGTTTAATGCGTTGAACAATTCTATTGAACATGTCACTTTTCTTTCTTCTAAACGTTTCAGGATGTCCGACATATTTTCCATTACCTCATTCTTTCTAGACTTTTAGCTAACACTTTACTCTTCCTTGAATGGCTTGAGGTGTCCTTGGTGCAAAGGTGATCGTAAATTTTTGCTTGTTTATCATCTGGAAAAAGAATTTTTCATAGTCTTTAAGGATTGATTAGAGTGTTATGACTGTTTTCTCATCAGATTTGTAGAACATAGGGTCCTCTGTGAAGAGGAGATGGTTAATACATGGGCATTCTTTGGTGACTTTTAAGCCTTGTAATGTACAATTTTCATTTGCCCTTGTGCATAGCCTTGATAACAATTGGCTATATAAAAATAAAGATATAGGAAGATAAGGGATCTCCCTATCTTATTCCTCTTTGAGGCATGACCAATGCCTAAGCAGTTCCATTTAGGAGGAAAGAATAGCTTATTGTGGTAATACACATTGTAATCCAACTGATCCATCTAGCTTGAAATCCGAGCTTCTTTACGACTAATTCTATGTACTTTCATTCTAGTCTATCATAAGCCATGCTCATGTAAATTTTAATGATCATTCCACACGTCATTTTTGTTTGAGATTGCTTGAGATTTCCTTCATGACCAATCCTTAAGCAAATCGATATAGGAGGAAAGAATAACTTATTGTGGTAGTATACATCTTAATCCATCTGATCCATTAATTTAGCTTGAAATATGAGCTTCTTTAGGATTGAATCTATGAACTTCCATTCTGGTATGTCATAAGCCTTGTGCATGTCAGTGATGAGTGTGATTTTTAATGGTTTTAGAGTACTATTTTAGGTTGTTTTTGTGTCCGTTTAGCTAGTTTCCCTTGCATTTAGGTTTATTTAGGTTAGTTTTCCACTTTTTGCATTTCCATTTGGAGTTTTGGAGTTTTCCTAGGTATTAAAGCAAAAAGGAGCATAAAATGGAGCTAAAGTGTCGGAACAAGTTGCTCGGGAAAAGAAGTCACCAAACANGAACAAGTTGCTCGGGAAAAGAAGTCACCAAACACTCAGATCGCTGCCTCGCGGTTCGCTGGCGAGGATCGCTCGGTTCTCTGATAGAAGGAAAGCCTCGGTCACCTACCTCGACCTATCCATCACGAGGG
>OVBA01009669.1:0-10170 GCA_900406435.1 Lepidium aucheri | reverse complement strand
CGAGAAGCTAGAGGACCCTGAGACATTCACTTAACCATGCTCATTGGGTCAATTTACTTTCAGAAAATGTCTTTGGGATCTGGGAGCATTAATCAACCTAATGCCACTTTCTGTAGCTAAGAAACTACGGTTGAACAACACCCACTTTGTGTAACACCCACTTTCTGCAGACCTTCGAGGGATTTGGGATGGTTTGAGGGAATTTGGTGCGTTTAAGTGGAGTGTAGCAATATACCAAAGGTTAAGTTCTGAACTGGTCGAGATGGACGGAGCAAAGGAAGGTTATCAGTGGAGAAAGGCTAAGGGAATCCGAACGTACCTGAAAAATGACTAAGTCTATGAAATTCGGATTGGACTGTAAGATTCAGATAAGATGGTCGGATTTGGATGATAAAATGGGTTCTCTACCTACTAGCAATCAAATCATTGAAGCATGGGGTATGTAACGGGAATGTCAAACCAATACTTAGGAGTTGCTTGTAAACAATCTATCTACTACTAGTTCCTAGTTCAAGCAACCTATCAATTTGTCACAAAGATAGGCTATAATATCAAACAAGCTTGCAATCTAGCTAATAGGACCAAATAGACTAGATGACAAAGTAAAAACAGAATCTAACTATTCAAAACAGATAAACGCATAAAAAACAGAGCAATAACTTGGCAAAAGATAAAATCTATGTTTAAGGCGTAGATCTAGAGGATAGGGAGGGTTTGATCGGTGGTAAACTCGCCGATCCAACCTCGCCGTACTATTGAGCGATCCCTAGATTGGGATAAGGTTAGATCAGCCTGTTCTCATGGTGAAGACCCCTAACCAAATCGGATGATCCATTACAATGGTAGCCACGACCATACAAAATTAGAAGCTCTAAGTTCAGTCTAATACATCTAATGGCTGATCCACATACTAGATCTCTCTTCGGCGGATCAAACTATCACTCACATGGCACTTGGTCTCCGATTCCTTCGGCGCTAGCCTTAGGTCACGGCCCAAATGAGATCTCTCTTGATCAGGGAGAGATCAACCTTAAGGTCAGCCACATGAGAAGAGATCGGAGTTAGATCATGTTCGCACGGCAAGGGAATCAGTTGATTCACCTCCGATCTCCCTATCCTCGAGATCCACAAGGATCTACTCGCGTCTCATGGGTTAAGAGCGGATGATCAAGGGAGATTTTATTTGCATAAACTTAAAGAACAATAAAGTAAAAAGTATAAAAAATAAAGATGAAGAACAATAACCTTAATTCATAAACTTCATTAAAGCACAATCATCAAAGGGTTTCTTAAACAAGTATGAAAGAAAGCAACAATAAAATTAGAGAGAGTTTTCAGCTAAAACGATAGATAAAATGATAAGATAGTTATTAAGAGGTATTTATAAGGTCATTTTCATAACCCTAATGGTCAAACCAACCTAAGTCGGTCAACCAGAAATCTTGCCCTTGGGGTTCATTGGCAAGCCTTAGCATCGAGGAGTGGTCTTGTCTTTGTCCTTGGGGGCTGAGACTGAGTGGAAGGTCCGAGTGTAGTGGGTTGATCTTCCCTCGCGACAGATAGGTTGAGGCTGGCGATTGAGGCTGCTTTCCCTAAGCGATCTGAGCGGTCCTTGCCCTGCAAACCGCGAGGTAGCGATTCGAGTTTGAACAACTTCTTTCCCCTAGCAACTGATTCAATTATTCTTAGCTCCATTTTAAGCTCCTTTTCCTAGAATAAACTCCAAACTCCAAATGCAAATGCAAAAAAGCAAAACAAGCCTAAAAAGACCTAAGGAATCAGAAAATCTATCTAAACGGATGCAAAACTACCTAAAACAAGACTCTTAAACCATCAAAAATCACACATATCTGCTCCCCCAAACTTATATCTTGCTTGGCCTCAGGCAAGTGCAATGACCTAAAGTGGAAAAGCTGAATACACAAAGTGGGGATATCTTGTCTAACAAAAAACTTGCTTAGGCTAAACCGTAATCCACATATGGGCTCTATCACTTTGGAAACCGCAATGTAATCATCCTTAAACATAGCATACAACCTACGGATTCCTGTCACCTAAAATGGTCTCTAAAAGTACTAGTCTCATTCCTTATTTCTTTTTTGTGTGGTCCTCAAAAGAGGCTAGAGATCAACAAGTACATATTTCGACTTCCCTAAGCTTAGCATGATCATTTTTTTCAACTTAAATGGTTCCCTCTCATTCAAAATTTTTGCTGCCCGTTTATTCATTCTTTCTTTTCTTTTTCTTTTTCTCTTTTTATATGCCCTTTTGGCTTTTCCGAAGTCGGCTTGCACAATCATGAAAGGCTACGGATTTATGCTTCCTTCCAAGTTGCTTCACCAACCCGCATATGGAGTAAGTTAGCGGATATACACGAACGTGAAAGGCTACAGGTTTACGCATCCTTCCAGCCGCTTCACCTTTACCACTTACTCGGTTTAAATCTTTTGCGGGCAACTTAATTTCCCACTTAACTTTTGTGAGGGTTTTACCAAGCACACACTTTTCAGATTATGCTAAACAAAGAGAAGGAAGGTAGTGATGCATCTCTAGGCTCTAAGTTGGAAGTTTAAATTCAATTTTAGAAGGAATTAAACTAGACCTATTCAAAACACAACCCAAGAAAAGTTCACCAAGGCGATGATCCACTCAAAAACTTTCCAAAACGGCTATCTACCAATCAAGAGCATTCAAAATGGTTATTAGCTTAGCCTATCAAGATTCGCCTATCATCAAGATCATTCCTACATAACAAGTTCGGATGCATGAGTCCTAAATGAATGCAACCTAAGACAATTCTAAGTGAATGCAACTAAATGAACACTCTATTTTTTTTTTCATTTTTAAAGTTTTTCAAAATTTTATGGGTTTTCTATGCCTTAAGTGCCATGAAATGCAACAATAAATACAACAAAGAAAAATCTGAACGGATTTTTACAACCTAAATGAATGCATGCAAAATAGAAAATAAGATCACAAGAAACAACGTGAGAGTACTCTAGACCCCTCCGCCAAACTTAGATCACACAGTCCCTTGTTTGAATAGAGGTCCGAGAGAGTTGTCTAGACAAACAAAACAAAAGAAAACTACTAAAAATAAAACGTATGTACAAAAAGTTGGAGTTTGGTACCTAGTAGCCGAAATCCTCGCCACTCGTTGCGAGTTCAACATACGAGTGTCCCCTTATCTTTTCTATGATGGCCGGGATGCATTTGGAGCAACGCCTTGGCTGTTTGGGCGAGTTATGAGCATGAGGGAGCAATGTCCGGCAGTGCGTTGAGCTAATTTCTCCTTGTGTTGGGGCAGAAATGCTGATGTGTTCGTTTTTGATTCTTGTTCGAACATCGAACAGCCTCCATGCATTTGTTTCTCCTACTGATATGCGTGCGGTGCGGCGGAAGGGTTGGTTTGGTGGCATCACCGAGTCAACCACTTTGCTTTCTTCACTTAGATTCACCAGTTGTGAGATGTTCCAGCTGCCAAAAGCTTTTACGACCTCGTCCTCGCCATTCTTGTTCGCCATTGTCCAAACACCTTGTCCTTTCTCTCGAGGATGTGAGCTTTCTTTGAGGAATTGGAAAGAGAGGATGAAAGCTAGGTTGCAGATGGCGTTGTCTTGGTGATGTAAAAGGCCGGTTTCTTAAGAGGAGTCAGCTTAAGTCCTGAGGTCTCTCCTACTCTTTAACTGCATCGTGTCCCTTGATTTTGAATGATTGAATCTCCACCATTGAATTAGTTTGACTGTCCTTGGTTCCTCGGGAGTACACTTTGACTAGTGGGGACCACTTATTGAGCTGGGTCTTGGACAGCTAGCTGTATTTGTTGCTGCTGGGAAATCTGGTGTCCTCGTTCCTTCCTTCGCCAATTTTGCCTCCGAGGGGAATACTTATCCCTTGCTTTTTAATCCCTTGAATCTGGTCTAGGCCTGAGAAACTCTATTTAAACCAAAGATAAATTCATAATAAGATAAAAAATTATTGAAACTAAGGTATAAAAAAGGATATCCATGGGACTTCCTCCCAAGTGAGCTTGTTTATAGTCTCAAGCTCGACTATCTCCTCGCTCAAGACTGACAAGGCTCGTCGAGGACAGTCACAACCCTCTCTGGAATTCCTCATTTCCCATGTAAGGTTTAACCTTATGCCCATTCACCGTGAAGGTTTCCCCGTTTTTGCTGATCAAAGTTATTACCCCAAGCGGTAGAACTTCCTTAACCTCAAACGGTCCGGTCCATCTCAACTTTAGATTTTCGGGAAATAATCTTAGCCTTGAGTTGAATAGTAGAAATTGGTCTCCAGCCGAGATCACCTTCTTTGCTATCTTTTTGTCATGGAGAGCCTTCGTTCTCTCTTTGTATATCTTGGAGCTTTCATAGGCATCAATTCTTATTCCCTCTAACTCATGCATGTTGACCAATCATCTATCTTGGGCTGTCTTCAGGTTGAAGTTCATAAGTTTTGTTGCCCAAAGCGCCTTATATTCAATCTCCACTGGGAGGTGACAGGACTTGCCATATAAAAGTTGAAATGGTGTTCTTCCTATTGGTGTCTTATAAGCAGTTTGGTATGCCCAAAGTGTATCGTCAAGCTTAGCTGCCCAATCTTTCTTTGATGCACAAACTATCCTCGTGAGTACAGATTTCATCTGTCTATTGGAGACTTCAACTTGTCCGCAGGTTTGAGGGTGATAAGGTGTTGCTACCTTATGTTTTACTCATTGAATGCGAAATCACCATCAGCTCACCAGAACGGAGAGAATCTCTCCCTCAAGAGCACGTCAAATTTACGAATGGATCAACCTTGAATTCAACTCGAACTCAGGAGGAGAACCAACAAGAGAGTCAAGAGGATACTGATCTTCCAACACCACCACCAGGATCACCGATGCTCGGAACCTTAGTGCGAAACCTGATCCAACGGCACAAAGCTTCTGGTCAGAAAAACACAGAAAAATTTGGTAGACTCGAGTCTTGTTTGAATGAAAGTAGTCTCCTGACTACGTAGTTCAATAGACCATGCGCATAAGCATTGATGAGTGTTCAAAGAACTCTGTTCAGAGATGTACCAAGTCCGCAGCCACTGAATACCTTTGTAAAAGATCACATTACAATACAGAGCATGCCCGGATAACATGCTCTAGCAACACTAGCCGCTACAACCGTATTGAAGATCATGGAAGACATGAGGAAAAAATTCCATCGAGCTACCAGCTCGGTACCCGAGATAGGAAGGATCCTAGCACAAGCACATAACTTGCCATTTGCACCAAGACTGAGAAGAGTCTCGGTAAATAGAGGGTTGCGACTCCAATGCCCCTCCTATGATGGGAACTTGGATCCCATGGAATTTATGAGCACCTTTAATATCAAGATAAACGGGACCAACTACACCATGGAAAATGAGGACGCGGGTTAGTGTCAGCACTTTACTGAGAATTTGACCAGAGATTTCTTGGTATGGTTCACCAAGTTGCCAGTCGGGTCAATCAAAAGCTTTAACAAACTTGCCGAGTTGTTTATGAAGCAGTACACTTTATTCGTCAATCAGGATACCTCAACTGCTGAGTTGATATCCTTACAGCAAGGTTGTGACAAGCCCCTGAAGTCATACCTCGGACACTTCAAAAAGATCCTGATAAAAGCTAAAGTCAATGACGACATGGCCATTGAAGCCCTCCAAACTGGAATGGTGACCGACGAGGCACTTAAGCGAGACCTTTTCGGCAATAGGCCTAGTACAATCTTCGATGCTCTTTCTAGAGCAGCGAGACATGCAGAGTACGTAGAGGAAAAGCAGATCCTCTCGCAGAATCAAGATACACAGCAGAATTCGGCTACTAAAGAGAAGAGAGAAGGGCACTTTGAGCCGAGACATCATAGTAGAGGAAATGCAAACTCGGCAACAGCCTTCCGAGTTGGGGAGAATAGCATCCCCTGTGATAAGTCATTCAAAAACACCTACAACCAGAATAAGTATTGTGGTTTCCACTTAAAAGCGGGTTACTCGACCGCAAATTGCAAACAGCTGCAAGAATTCCTTGCAGAGAAATTTAGTAAGGGAGAGTTAGAGGATTCTGAAGAAGAAACACAAAAGTACAAGACACAAAAGTGGAAAGAAACCAAGCTTCAAGAAGCCTCTTTCAAATCAGTAAACGCAAAAGGCGACGATTTGGAGATAACTAAGTGGCAAAAATCGGTCAAAGACAATGACGAGTCCGGTGATCCACGAGCTGTTGTTTATGTAATCATGGGCGGATTACAGTTCTGTGATGATACTATTCGTTCGATCAAGAAATACGAACGAAGAGTTGTTGCTTCAGTCTACCTAGAGCCCCTAGGGGAGTGCATGCATGTAGTCAATTCAACAATCACATTCACTGCCAAAGATATTAAAGGAGTCAGCTTCCTGTATAATGATCCTATAGTCTTCAAACTACGGGTTGCTGACTGCGATGTTTTGCGAATTCTCATTGATACTAGGAGTTCAGTAGATCTCATATTCAAATAGACTTTGGATAAAATGGCACTGCCGGATGTCCAACACAAACCTGTGGACACGAACTTGACCACATTTGATGAAAGCACAATCAATGCAATCAGAATGGTGAAGCTTGCAATCTGAGTTGCTGGAATTACGAGATGTATCAAGCTACTCATTGTAGATAAACCACCAATCTACAACATGATCCTAGGAACACCATGGATAGACACGATAAAAGCCGTTAAGGTTCAAGATATGCATAGCTCCTTTGGATTTCCAGAGTTCCAATCATTGCCGAAGATATTAAAGGAGTCCGCTTCCCGCACAATTATCCCATAGTTGTCAAACTCTAGGTTCCCGACTGCAATATTTTACGAATTCTCATTAATACTGGGAATTCAGTAGATCACATATTCAAAGAGACTTTGGATAAAATGGCGCTACCGGACGTATAGCTCAAATCTGTGGACATGACCTTGACCACATTTGATGGAAGCACAATCAATGTGATCGGAACGGTGAAGCTCACAATCTGAGTTGATGGAATTACGAGATGAATCAAGCTACTTGTTGTAGATAAGCCACTAATCTACAACACGATCCTGGGAATACCGTGGATACACATAATGAAAATCATTAGAGTTCAAGACATGCATAGCTCCTTTGGGTTTGCAAGCACTAAGTCATCAACTCGGATAATATATTTGACTCGTCAAAAAGTCTGGTCTCGGAAGGTTCCCAGAACCTCAAGAGAAGTCGGATGACACATCAGCAAACAAAGAAATGAAAATTTTCCTGTTCTGACATGAAAAATTTCCGCAAATCTAGCACAAATCTTAACTGATTCAACTCTATCTAAACGATTGTAAATTCTCTTTTATTTACTACACATGTAACCGCCTCTATAAACTATAAATTGAGGCACAACCTTTTGTACAAAGGATCCGCTTTTTGGCATACTTAAGTCTAATAAGAACATCAAGTCGACAATCATCTTTTCTTGTTCTTAGCTAACTAGCTTTTGCTCCAAATCCAATTCACAAGTGTCTTTGCCCATTCTCTCCCACTCTTTTAATAAGAAACATTTGTTTTAGTACCGTTTGTGCTAAGACCGATTCTAACATAGACCATGTTAATAATCTATGCCACTAAAAAGATCATATTATTATGAGTTATTTTAAAAAATTTAAATTAATTGTAAAGTTCCAAATTTTCCATCTGAAAAATTATGGATAATCCATTAATAGATTGGGTAAAGTATGTGTTACTATTTTGCAATAGGGTATATATATATATGCGGTGGTCAACATCTATATCGTTAATTCATAACAATCAAATATTAATGTTTTTCCGGTTAATTGTTGTATATGTAAAGATTATTTGGCCGAGTTCGAAGTTTAACATAAATAACCTAGGATATTTAATATCACGAAAACTATGTTTAACTAAACAATTAAAAACATGGAATAAATATGGAATATCACCGCAGACTTGGACTTCAGCTTAACTCTATAAATCATAAGACAACTCTATAAATCACATAAGAATTAAATGATATAATCAGTATTATATTATCATGAGCTATTATAAAGATTTTTTATTTAATTGTAATGGTCCAAAATTTTAATTTGAAAATTATTGATGATTTATTAATAAATTGAGTTAAACTATTTGTTAAAATTTTGCAATTGGCATTTGTTATGATATCTTATAAACTTCTTGTTATATTTTGTTATTTTTACTTTTTGTATCCTCTTTTAAAATATTAGATAGATGATGAAACAATACTTTTTGGGTGGATTTGGTTAAAAGGTTAAAATTGGGTTTGGTTCGGTTTGGTAAAATACCGTTTGGTAATTTTGCCCATCCCTACACTTTTTTCCCCAAATACAAAGCCGTAAAGTAGCTGTTTCTTCAATTTTAGGTTAAACTGAGGCAGAAGCGGCGCGGATCAATGACTGGAAAGCTCTTACTTAATACACACTATGACTACACTACTCCTCACATGACTAAACTACTCCTCTACTCTCTTGTTCTATTTTGTTTCCAATAAATGCCCTTTTTATAATAAAAAGAAATTAAATGATAAAGAAGGAATAATAGGATTGTCCGATACTAGGAGACCGGATGGATTGGTTTATTCCGTACGATTATTAAACCAAAAATTTAATTCCCCAACAACCAAACTCAACCACTCTGCTCTTGTTCTTTCTTCTTCTTCTCTTACGGGAGAGACACGAAATCTTCTTCCAGTTGCATCACCTCCGACAGGAATATGAACTTATGACTTCGGTTTTGCTCATCGTTTACGGACTTGTTAGATGCTCGTGATTTTGGATGAAGAGAGAAGCTTAAATAAAACCCTAAAGCAAGCGTGGAAGTGAAGGTATTATCTGTCACGAGCTCTTTGAAGGTATTCTCTGTTCGTGACTTGGGAGGAAGAATCAAGCATAAAGACAAAGCAAAAATATCATCAATCGACGTGAAAGTGAAGGTATTCTCTTTGCTTTACACGAGCTCTTAATCTTCTATGAATGTATTATGTGTCTTACACGAGCTCTTAATCTTCTCTGAAGGTATTCTGTATCGTGACTTGGGAAGAAGAGGAAGAATCAAGCATAAAGACAACCGAAAGTGAAGCAAAGAAATCATTAATCGACGTGAACGTAGTTAGTGCTTGATGTTGATCATCTTGAATGTATTTTACGTTTTCAGTTTATTGTGTTTAAATCATGAAAAAAGGAGTAAATCATGATTATGTTAGTGAATATAATAGAGATCTACGGTTTGAAACTGGATAGTAGTTAGTTGATATGTTAGTGAATTGAATAGTTGAATAGAGATTTACGGTTTTGTAGAAGTAGTTAAGATTACTTATGGCATGTAGTTGACATTAGTTCATTATTTCTTAATCTCTGTTTTTCATTAGTTCATTATGGCATGTTAGTGAATTATTTCTTATTTCTTAATCTCCATTTTTCATAAGTTCATTATGTTTACCGTATTTAGTTGACAATTTTTACAGTGTTTAGTGTATTTAGGTTTGTTTATAATCATGATAATCTAGTTGACATTATTTACTTGTTCTTTCATATTTCATAACTGATACTATTTACTTGTTTCTATTTTATATTTTTTTCCAGATACAATGATCAAAACAGTCATTTATTTTGATACTGGTGGTTCTTATGTTGAAACAGAAGACGGGTATCGATGGGATTCGAAACTTGCAAATTATTACGCAACAACATTCAAGACATTGTGTATTGAGGATATAACTTTCTCTGTCTTAAAGGAAAGGATAAAAAAGAAGATGGGTGTGGATGAAGGCCAAAAGATAAAGATGAGTTACATTCCGTTGGTAATGGAAGCCAATAAACAGTCTTATATTTTGGATGATGAGGACGTCGAAAGTTATTTATGTAGCGTGAATGCAGATCAAAAGAGAAGTATTTTGCATGTACAGATTGATAATTCTTGTGAAGAAAATCTAAGAGGAGATATAGGAAATTCATTTGATGTGAACTATGTTTGGGAGAATGGTGGAGATGACAATGCCATTATTATATATCAGCAAGAAAATGAACATGATGTTCTATTGGAGATACTTGGTGGCGAGAATATAGGAAATGAGGAACCAGTTGTATTGAATGCTGAAGTGGAGGGTGATGGATATGGACCTAGTGAGCA